>VOPJ01010237.1:0-144476 GCA_014673585.1 Semibalanus balanoides
TAGGCGTAGGAGCCGGGGGGCAGGGGGCAACTGCACCCTCAACTTTTTAAGCGGGGGGCAACGCCCCCCAACTTTGGGTCTCAATACCTGGTCCAAAATTACGAGGCATAGCCCACGACCGCCTGAGGACGTGTCGGATCCGATCCCCCTCGGTTTTTCCTAAACTTCCGAATATAGGTGTCACTTTTCTACCCACCTACCCACCAGATGTGGGTAGTTACTACCCAACGTGGTATAGTGGGTAGCACAAGCGATCATTTGGATGTAGTGGGTAGTTAGCGGGTAACATAATTTGCATAAATTGAAACAATAATTTAGATGCGAATTGAGATGCTTGAACAAATATGGGCACCTCAGTTAGTGAGCAGAGATCAACACAAAACAGTTCAGCATTACTGCTGTTATTCACGCGACATAATTATTTTTATTAGTTGACTTGTTTAGAATATTCGCGCCATTTCACTGAAGAAGTCTTTTACTTGCCACGACGCCGAGTCCACCAACGAGCTCCAGCTGGTCCAGGACCTTCCGGAGCTCGCTGAGGCAGGCCCGCTGCAGTATCAAGGATACAAATCATTATGTTCATATTCATACAAATTCATAATTACAAATCATTACAAACATTCAAGGGGCACGGTGCCCCGGTGCCCCCCCCCCCCGTTCCACCGCCTATGGCGCATATAGACACCGGACGACGCCTGCGTCCAGGTGCCGAACCACACACTCCGCAGCCCACAATGTGGTGCCGAAAATATCTGAATTTTGTAATATATAAAGTCAATCCTCTTGAAAACTCTGAAAAAAACTACATTAATAAGCCATAAGTCAGTCAAAAGTAAAGATACTGTTTGCAGTTTTGTTTGGATGTCGTTCATACGTGGTTCTCTCAAACATGTTTAAAGATACTTTTTATTAACTAGAAATTTATTGATTTTGTGAAAAACTTATTTTAAACACAAATTTTGGCATTTTAAGGGTTAAAACCCTAAAATTTCGTAAATCCGAGACGACCATTTAGAAGAAGATGTGATTTCCTTTCTGTTGGTGTTTTTTGTTTGCAATTGGCTTAAAAACTCGCATTTCTACGATTTTTCAAACATTTGTCGTTTTTCCACGAGTAATTTCATGTTCGTAAATATTTACGGCATTATAGAAATATGTTCTCATAATTTGACAATTAGACCTAAATCATATACCTTAGCCATACCAGATTTAAGGGGGGCACTTTGATATGTGTGCCCCCCCTTGCAGATTCAAGGGGGCACGGTGCCCCGGTGCCCCCCCCCGTTCCACCGCCTATGCGCAGTGGCACACAATGTCACATTTTTTTACTTTTTTTTTATCACAAAATTATAACAGCTTGGGTGCAGTTACTTACCAATTTAAAATGCGTTTCATATATATCCATTTTCCAGCCATGAAAACACATTAAAAAACAACTAAAGATGGTCCCTATGGGTTTCAACTTTGATCTCGACCAAAAAAAAAAAAAAAACGAACCTCACGACATCGATGATTTATCAGGACGCACGTGTGGTGCGTTTCTATCTCTTAATTTTGCATTATTTCGCTTACAATTGGTAGATTTTCAGCAGCGTATTGGTATTGGAGGCACCAGGACACCAGGGACACCAGGGCCTTCCTCATCCTTCTGGATTCAAGGGGCACGGTGCCCGGTGCCTCCCCTCGTCCCACAGGCCACAGTGCCGCATATAGACACGGTGGTGCCCCTGGTGCCCCTTCACGGCTCAAGGGGGGATGATATGACCCCCCTGGATATCACTGGTGGGAGGTACGTCATACTACATACATACCTACTTACTGGAAGATAGCGGAAACTATCACTGTTAAAGTAAATGTCCTATTATGATTATTTATGACTATGACACATGAGTCATGAGCCCTTTGAATGTGTAATTGGAACATTATATATCGCTTTGGTTCTTTATAATTGGTCGTTTTTGTAACCATTTTCTCTTAAAGCTTCGCTTGACTCCACTATGAATTATGATTGTTACATCACGTTTGTTTTCACGGTGGTTAGTCCTTTCCCTGTCTCTGGAGGCAGCCAGCTGCCCCTGGTTACCTACATCACCAGCCACATCACCAGCCGTACCACTGACTTCCGCCTTAGGCAATGATTATACCGATTATACACTCATTAGGATTTCACTTCGGTTTCCCTGGCGCATTGTCGTGCTCCGGCCGCGGAGGAGATTGTGATGTTGACGCCGAGCTGTGCTCCGAAACTTATGCTCCGGCCGCGGGGAGGGGGGAGATTGGTGATGTTGACCGCCGAGCTGTGCTCGATAAACTTTATGTGCTCCGCCGCGGAGGAGATTGGATGTGACCGGCCGAGCTGTGCTCCGGAACCTTATGCTCGGCGCGGAGGAGATGTATGTTGCGGCCCGAGCTGTGCTCCGAAACTTATGCCCGGCCGCGGAGGAGATTGGAGTGGTTTGACGCGAAGCTGTTGCTCCGAAACTTTATGCTCCGCCGCGAGGAGATAGTGAGTTCTTGACGCCGAAGCTGTGCTCCCGAAACTTAAGCTCCGGCGCGGAGGAGATTGTGATGTTGACGCCGGAGCTGTGCCTCCGAAATTATGCTTCCGGCCGCGGAGGAGATTGTGTGTGACGCCGAGCTGTGCTCCGAAACTTATGCTCCGGCCGCGGAGGAGATAGTGGGTGTTGACGCCGAGCTGTGCTCCGAAACTTAAGCTCCGGCCGCGGAGGAGATTGTGATGTTGACGCCGAGCTGTGCTCCGAAACTTATGCTCGGACCGCGGAGTGAGATAGGTGAAGTGTTGACCGCCGAGCTGTTTGCTTCCGAAACTTATGCTCGGCCGCGGAGGAGGATAGTGGGGTGTTGGACGCCGAGGCTGGTGCTCCAAACTTATCTCGCGGCCGCGGAGGAGATAGTGAGTGTTGACGCCGAGCTGTGCTCCGAAAACTTATGCTCCGGCCGCGGCGGAGGAGATTGTGGTGTTTGACGCCGAGCTGTGCTCCGAAACTTATTGCTCCGGCCGCGGAGGAGAGTGTGAGTATGTTGACGCCCGAGCTGTGTCTCCGAAACTTATGCTCCGGCCGCGGAGGAGGTAGTGAGTTCTGACGCCGAGCTGTAGCTCCGAAAACTTATGCTCCCGGCCGCGGAGGAGATTGTTGATGTTGACGCCGAAGCTTTGTGCTCGGAAAACTTATGCTCCGCCGGGAGGAGATTGTGAGTATGCGACGCGAGCTGGCTCGAAACTTAAGCTCCGGCCGCGGAGGAGATTGTGATGTTGACGCGAAGCTGTGCTCCGAAACTTATGCTCCGGCCGCGGAGGAGATTTGTTGATGTTGACCGCCGAAGCTGTGCTCCGAAACTTATGCTCCGCCCGGAGGAGATTCGTGAGTGTTGACGCCGAGCTGGCTCCGAAACTTATGTCCGGCCGGGAGGAGATTGTGATGCTTGACGCGAGCTGTGCTCCGAAACTTATGCCCGGCCGCGGAGGAGGATAGTGAGGTTCTGACGCCGAGCTGTGCTCCGAAACTTAAGCTCGGCCGCGGAGGGAGATTTGTGATTGTTACGCGAGCTGTGCTCCGAAGCTTATGCTCCGGCCCGCGGAGTAATTGTTGATGTGACGCCAGCTGTGCTCCGAAACTTTATGCTGCTCCGGGCCGCGGAGAGATTGTTGGTGTTGACGCCGACGTGCTCCAGAAACTTTATGCTCCGGCCGCGGAGAGGATTTTTTTCTGTGAGTTTTGGACGCCGAAGCTGATGCTCCGAAACTTTGCTCCGGCCGCGGAGGAGATTGGTGATGTTGACGCCGAGCTGTGCTCCGAACTTATGCTCCGGCCTTCGGAGGAGATTGTGATTGTTGACGCCGAGCTGTGCTCCGAAACTTAAGCTCCGGCCGCGGAGGAAAGATTGTGAGTGTTACGCCGAGCTGTGTCCGAACTTAAAGCTCCGGCGCGGAGGAGAAGTGAGTGGAGTTTGACGCCGAGCTGTGCTCCGAACTTATGCTCGGCCGCGGAGGAGCATTGTTCCGGTGTTGACCGGCGCGGCACACGCCACTCGCGTCGCACTCCCGAATACACCACAACTCTATGCGTCCCCGCGGCGACGGAGCCGAGTTAGTGTGGTGTTGACGCCGAGGTGGTGCTCCGAACACTTACTTGACTCCGGCAATCGTCGACGGGAGGAGAGACTTGCGTGGAGTTGTTGATCGTCCCGAGCTGGGCTCCGCAAACACTTCGATGCTCCGCGCCCGCGGGAGGACTGTTAGGGCTGGTTTGGAGTCTTGACGCCGAGGCTGTGCTCCGAAAACTTATGCTCCCGGGCGGAGGAGATTGTGATGTTACGTGACGTCCCCGGAGCTGTGCTCTCTTCCCGAAAAATCTTATTCGCCTCTTCTTTCGGAGAACCCTGCGGAGGATTGTCCCCCTGTTAATGATGCTTTAATACGCGAGGCTGCAGGTGCTACCCGAAACTATATGTCTCGGTTACCGGCCCCCGCCCGGAGAGAGTCAGCAGATAAAGTCTTGTGAGTGTTGAGGTGCTGACCCGCAGTCCCCCGAGCTGACGCCGAGCTGTGCTCCGAAACTTATGCTCCGGGCCGCGGAGGAGATTGTATGGGATGTTTAGACGCGCACGAGTCTTGGTTCGCTCCGATAGGCGTCAATATGCTCCCGGCCGTGGGTCCAACCCCGAGGAGCGAAGATTGTCAGGTGTTGAACGGCCGGCATAAGTGTGCCTCCAGGATAAGAACCTTACTAGCGTCCTCCGGCTAGGATGGATATCCGCTCGAGTTGTTTGACGCGCGGATGCCTATGTGTGCCATCCTGAGAACGCTTGAACTGTCGGTCCCGCGCCCCGGAGGAGATAGTGAGTTGTTGAGCTACTGAGGCCTCTGTGCGCTCACGAAACTTAATGGCTGCCCGGGGCGGCGCGGAGGAGGACGGTCATGCTTGATGTACTGAGTGTGTTGATCAGTTCACTGATGCATGTTGGCTACCGAGAACTGTAGTGCCTGCCGGCCGGCGGAGGAAGATTGTGTGTTGACGCCGAGCTGTGCTCCGAAACTTTGCTCCGGCCGGCGGAGGAGAGGCAATAGTGTGAGTGTTGACGCGGAGCTGGGGGGCGTCCGAAATATGACTCCTATTGCTCGGCGTCCTCGCGTGAGTAGACGCGGTACAGAGAATCTAAAAATGAGTTCTGACCGCATTTGAACTACGTGCCTAACTTTCGCGAAGAATCACCTGTTATGCTCCCATGGCCAGCGTCCTGGAGGCGTAGGATATTGGATGAGGTTGTGTGGTTCAGGGTACACGAGACCGTGGTTGGACGCCGCTCGAGCTCGGCTGCTCTCCGAAACTTATGCTGCCGGTTACCAGCGCGAGAAAAGTGATGCATTGTTGATGTTGACCCGAGCTGTGCTCCGAAAGCTTATGCCTCGCCGCCGGAGGACCGAAGTTTGGTGATTTGTACTGACGACTCGGAACTGTGACGCACAGCTGCTTCCGGAATCTGTATGCTCCGGGCCGCGGCAGGAGCATGTAATCGTACGTTTGATGTGAGCCTAGTCTGTGCTTGCGAAAAGCTATCTAGGACGCGATAGGACGGCTGTGTACGGTTGGTCGTTAGCCAATACCAACCACATAGGAGAATGGAGGATTGGTTGGTCTTGTAGACCAGCCCTGTAGAGTGACCCGAGTGAGGATGTGGTAGGTGGAGAGCATAATGTGTTTTCGAGAATAAGCATCATAATTTTGTTTGTAGTAGTGTTGAAATGTAGACGTATCACCGAAATGTGGTATCCGTTCTAAAGACTTGTCGAAACATGATATTTAAATTGGTACCAGATAGCTAAGAAATATAAGGTTTATCATTGGATCTACAGGGATAAGCAATCAGCCTGATAGGACACTATCTTACAATGTCTATCAGACTCTATGAAATATAAAATAATTTAAATTCGGAACTTTACAATAGAAACACATTTTTTTTTTAATGTTCACGATAATATTTTGTCTCATGTTCTAGCGACTGTTTCATTTTATCATGAGCTTCTGCTGGATCTGAGATCCCGTGGGACCACAGTGCCACTTCTGCATTTTGTCATAAGATCTATATAGTGAGACGCTGGATCCGTCATTAATTTGCAAACATCTTCTTTTAATTCGATCCGGGAACCAGGTGTGGGACTCGCGCAGATATGAGTCTAAGACCCCGTGGATCTGTTAATAAGGCGACTAAGGACATCACTGTCATGCATGGCAGACTCAGAAAGGTATGTATATACAACTCAGCCCCAAACATATATCATACATGCCTAGTGATTGTTAAAAAAGTCGCTTCACATCGCACACAGTCAATTAAGTTAATTCTAGTTTGATTGGTCCTCGAGTAATCAAAAGACGTTTCTTCATATAAAAGCTTCCTAAAATTGGCCGATATCTTATCTTCATGATCGCCGTACCTTTATTATTGCTTATAGGTATTTAATTTATAGGTATTTAATTTATTTAGTTTATTATTTAAAGCTGCTGCGAGCAACATGATTCTGGTTAAAAGTATCATTTAAATCATATAACAAAATATTTATTGTTGATCAGCTTTGTGTTCAGTCGTTCGATTGTGTGCATATTTAGTTTGCTTTTTGTCTTCCTTTAGTTCATGTATTAAATCAACTATTCGTGACGGCTCCAACCACCACGCCGAGCGATGGGAGTCATGTGACGTAGAATCCACACGGCCGGACCGAGCGATTCCAGGGTAAAAAGTTGAAAGATAAAAAGTAAATGGACGGAAAGTTATGGGAAGAAAAGCCAAGGGATAAAAAGTCGACATCGCTAAAAGTCGAAAGATAAGAAGTCGAAAAGGCAAAAAGTCAACATGGCAAAAAGTAAACACGCTTAAAGTCGAATAGTAAACATTAGTTCGATAAAAGTCGAAAGATAAAAAGTCGAAAAGGTGAAAAGTCAAATAGGCAAAAAGTCAACACGCTGAAAGTCGAATAGTAAAATGTCGTATGGATAGAAGTCGAAAGATAAAAAATAAAAAGGGTAAAAAGTCAACATGGCAAAAAGTCAACACACTAAAAGTCGAACAGTAACTCAGCAGCTCAGCAGGTCAGCTTGTATTTAGCACTGGCCTAGAGTTTACTTCTTTTTCCAATCTAGTCGAGCCGGACCCAATCTTATATATGTCGCTGCTGGTGGAGCATCTGGTACTAGCTGGGTGCCGGGTGGACACACGCCTTTCGTGTGGTGACATGCAGCCTACGGCTACCAAGGTTTATCATATATGGTACAAAATGTGTGTCTTACAGCTCTTGCTTTATCATGCCACCTTGATCCAATGGACCGTCAGGCAGTACAGTCCTAGCAATATTTTTCACCATGTCCGTGTAGGAACTGCCGGGAATGACGGCCTCTGATCATTTCCGGCAGACAACTTTTTCCATGTGGACTTTTCGACTGTTGACTTTTTACCCTGTTCATTTTACATTTTATCCGTTTGACTTTTGTCCGTCGACTTTTTCCATGTCAACTTTTTGACAGTTGACTTTTTACCATGTTGACTTCTCGTCAATTGACTTTTTATCCGTTTGACTTTTTCACCGTTTACTTTTTCCACGTCGACTTTTTACCTGCCGACTATTAGGACTTTCGACTTTTGACTATTGACTAAATGTCCCTTACTTTTTTCCGCTTACTTTTTGCCATACGATTTTTCGTCCGGTACCCGGGCTGAACTTCCCGGTCAGGATCGCCACAAAAAAACGTCTCAGTATTACGTTGAACAGAATTCTAACATGGTTTATAGTTACGCCTCAGGAGCAGTTTCTTCCTAGATTGTGGGCTGTCTCTAATAGAGGTAGGTAGGTACAAATCAGATATATCGATACAAAATATTTATTTCTCAAATGTCGCAACAGTAAAAGATAATAGGTATTGTATATATGACAAAGGGTACAAGAGACAGAACGATGGAAAAGGCAAATGTTGACTAATAAACGCACGTCGTAAAAACACTGTACCTATAGTGTATGCACCGAAACATTGAAAGATGCACAGCTTGCACGACTCGCAAGAGAAATTAAAGGACAGAAAGCACAGAGAAGATACTTGCAATAGAAAAACAACAACACTGTAGTCATTTTATCGCGGTAAAAGACTAATGGAACAAGCCGAAAACGCATCTACATCCACACTGCCAGCACGAATCATAATAACATGTCTACCTTGTCAGCAAACTGATCAATCTTCAACGAACATAATCACACGCACTACTGAAACTAACAACAAAAGAAAGCGCTTGGTTTGTTCTGTCGAGCTTCGACTAGCTTCGCTATCACTAGCCTCCTGCTTTACACGGAGACGGGAACGTATGGGGCCAAGGTGGTACGGGGCCGGTTCCGGGGCGTACGGGGCCGGTTCCGGGGCGTACGGGGCCGGTTCTGGGGCGTACGGGGCCGGTTCCGGGGCGTACGGGGCCGGTTCTGGGGCGTACGGGGCCGGTTCCTCCCTGTACTCTCCGCCATGCTTCGGTGCGTGGTTGTACTCAAAGTAGTGCTCGCCGTTACCGCCTGACTTGTCGTTCCAGGTGACCTGCAACGGCGGTATGCAGCCAGTGAACATGCAGAACATCCCACGGCGAACTCATAGTCTGATGCATCACTACCACATCGAAGCGATGTGAATAAATGTTGACGTGAAGCATATAAAACCAAAAGTAGTCACGTGCACCCAGACCTGTCCTTCTGCAAGAAGGACCGAAGCTGTGTCGGCGATACAGGGACAAAGTCATCCTACCACGCTTATATACAAGGTCTGAAACAAAGTGACATTAAATTGGTGGTCATTCATTGTTCTGCGGAAGGCCAACCTTTATAACGGACCTCTCACCTCTCGTCTTTGTTTTCAGATCTGGCTAGTGGTTACCCTAGTTATGAAACCATTATCCCGTTCTGGTTAAAGTGGTCACCTTGGCTCTGAAGCGGTGGTCCTTGTTCTGCTGGTAGTGGTTGATGCTGTGGTGCTCGTTGCCGCGGTTGAAGCCGTGCTCGTACTCCTTCGGCGCCTTCACATTAGTGTACTGGAAGTAGCCCTTGTTGTACTGGTCCTGCGCGGCCACGGCGGCCACGAGAGCCGCCAACACCACGACCCACAGCTGCATCTTTCTGCAGAGATCTGAGACGGGAGACAAACATGCGAGATGTGAGGCTTCATACTTGACAGTATATTCAAATAAGTTGTTGTTAACTTATTTCTTATTATGCACGTAATTCAATTTTGAGCGACTTCATGACAAAATAAAATACCCAACACAATCTATGGCAAATACAGACAGCGACGTGAATCAAACGGATCATTTATGAGATTGCATTGGATTCAAAGTGACAGGTGACACAGAGGTGCGTGCATTGCCAGTGTTGATTACGTATATCGCAGATCTACCCCCACTGGCGACGGCACGCTGCTGCCCCTCACCCGAGTCGACGCTGTACCACACTCTGATCCTCGTCTGTAAACAGCCGCTGCTTATAAATCGGAAGCCGTTCTCCACCGCACCGGCCCGCTGCTGTGGAGGACTTTCACTCTCATCGAAATGAGTGGGCCTTAGGTGCCCGAGCCCCGATCAAAACCACCCGGCGGTCACGGCAGCATACGCACTAGGTATATGTGTGCTCGTGCTGTCTGCATCCTATGAGCGGTAGCCGGCAGTGAGATCCCGTGCATTCATTATCACGTGTTTGGGGTAAATACTAAATACATTCGCAAAATAAAGAATGGCTTGTAATCGACTGATTTCTATGCACATTTCAAAATCTTCAACTTAAACGAGTTCTTCTGTATTTAATCGCCAGTCTGAGAAACAGCGCCGGATCACGAATGAGGCAGGCAAGAACAGATCACGGACGGGACAGTGCAAGTAGCGGACAGTAGGCCTGTTTACACCGCACTAAATATATTCCGCGGAAAAATTTTCCACAATCGCGGAAAGGCCATAATTTCGATCTCGTCGCATAGGGCGCAGCAAACGACACAGCGGGCAGACACGCGTCAAGAAAGTAGATCGGAAGAACTGTACCCCAAATCTAGGGAAATTACGGCCGAAAATGTACAAAGAATGTCCGTGGAAAATTTTCCGCGGAATATATTTAGTGCAGTGTAAACACGCCTAGTGTGAGTTCGCGGGCGAACAGTTTTAGGGGCCAGGGTACATACCTACGCATGCCCAGGCCCAGCGATATAATATGGTTCAGCGTTATGTCATCGGCAGTGTTAGCTCATTGGTGGTAGTGTATGTCACGGGCTAACAGAATTGCGCCACAACGAGTCAATGTCATGTTGCAACAGGGGCTCCGCCACGCCTTTGGAATTGGAGGGGGACGGGATCGAGGGAAGCCGAGTACTCGCTGTCAGCGATTTTTTTTTTTAACCAGGAGGGGCATCAGCGACAGGTAAGTAAGCAGGGGAGAGGGATGGAGAGTGACTTAAACCGAAAAATATTAATTAATGGGGAGCGTCAGCGAAAACAGTTGAGCGGGGGGCACAGAGTAGAGCGCCAGCGAAGGGTTGTTGAATAGGGGAGGGGTAACACATAATGAGTAGAATTTAACACTGACTGCTAGCTGCTTGTCATTTTTGTTTTGTTTTTAATAATCCCCCTGGCTCAGTAGGGGGACACATCTGGTCAGGACGCAGTGCTAGGTCATGGCAAGATATTTGCTAGGCCATGGGCGAAACATTGTCCTGCCACGGAGAGAGAAATTCCAAGATCCAGAGCCGGTAAATCTGTGAACTATCACTTCCACTCGAGACCCGTCGTTTTCCTCTCGCTGACTCTATAGAGCGGTCTTCAATATCCATCGGTGGCCTGTATGTTTGGTGTCAGACGGAGCCCTTCTTGATTCTTCCACTCGCATGGCTTGCAACTGTTCGGTCAATAACATAACTGTCCTGTGCATGAAGTACAGTGGCGTCGCCAGGATCTTAGGTTGGGGGCAGCATTATTTTTCTCAAGGGGAGGGCGGAGGGGGGCACTCATGTTATTATTTAAATTGCGCCTCAGCTATATGTTGTTGACCGGGGGTGGGGGTGGAGGGGGTCGGGTCGTCGAATATCGCATTTGATCTAGTGTAAATTTGTTTTGCGCAGGGGAGGGCCATGGCCCCCCGTGCCTCCCCTTGACTCCGTAGTCGAGTTCGTACCTATAGCTACCAGACATACGTGCGGATACCAAAAACGGATCCAGTAAAGAAGTTTAATTCCAGATCTACGAAGATAATAGGTAGTATCAGTTTATAAATATCCTTATCCAGGAAGCACGGGGATCGGGACCACATAAGATACTAAACAATTTTCAAAAAATTCGTTGGCATCCTGCGGGTAAAAATAGGACACTGAGGGGTAAACCTCGAGGGCAAACCTCTGGACGTGGTCACTGGTCAACGCACCCCCATTTTTTCCCGACCTCAAAATTTCCTCGGATCTGTATTGATCTCAGGTGGTCTCCACTTTCCAATCGGAGGTTGGCGGATGGGGACGGGGTGCAAGTTGCCCCGCTGCCCCCTGGGGACGCCACACGATGGCCTGATTCTGAGCCTACCAATTTCCGTGTTTCGCTCATACAAAAAGCTGCTAAAATTACTTACGCTTCCGCAAGCGTGCATTTTTTACGCGGTGGACGCCTTCCGCAGGGCGATATGATTTGAAACGCGCGGTTAAAATCTGACTCAACTTTCCTTCACATACTTATTTTGGTAGCACAAAAATATGCGACGAGTAACAACGCACATATCCATAACTAGCGCAGCCAATTTGTTGTTTGCTTAGCATTCACTTCACATTCGCATACTTCTGCCTAAGGCTTCTGCCGCCCTTCGAACCCGCCCATAACAAGAACAAGAAGGCATTCACATACGGCACATACCTACATACTAATACGGAACTCACCTGGGCAGCAATCTGGAACAGTGCAGTGGTAAGATGGTTAATTTCTGTGTCAGACAGTCCGTCCCTGACACAGCAGTGACAGGCTGTCCCTGCTGTGTACCTATTCATTCTCATCAGTAGAGGTGTTGTCAATTGCCATTCTATCATGTCTGACACAATGTGTCAATTTAAAATTTTTACTGAAAATTTGAAGATAAGGCCACAGGCATTAGAAGTAGGGGAATGTGGGGGATGCATCCTTCACAACATTTTCCGATGTTAACATTGCACATATGGGCATTGTGTGAAAAGAATTAACTTAAGAATACCTCTGTCCCAACTTTCAAGAAAGTGGTGGCACCCTTACTTAAGGCACATAAGTGTTTTATACACTGTTGGATTTTTAATTTCCTGACATGGTCCAGAAGAGTAAAAACCCATAGATGGAGAGTAAAATTGTATTGTTAGGGAAGTTAATATTTTCACTTTTGGAAAAAAAGAAAGGAAGAATTCCTTAATTATAATAGATATTACATCCTTTTGAGAAAAAATTATATTTTTATCTTCAATGTCGGTAAGGTCAGGTGCGGGGTGTTAAGGGACTGCGGGTGTTAAGGAACAGTCACATGGGAACAAGTTTTAGTTGTTATTCTCCTGAATTCAAAGATGTACATTAAAAGTTTTGGTGTGATATCAAACATTGTTTCATTCCTGACTGTTTGGCTTATTTATTCTATTTTTCTTATAGATACCCTTATTAAAAATGATTTTGGAAAATTATCCATAAATTTAATAAAATCGGAACTTCTCCAAAACTTTGTGTGTTCCACAAAGACCAGCTGATTTCCTGAAAAATGTGTGTTTCAGTGAATTGCCACATATATTGTGAATGTTTCCTAAAAAATGACCAAAATCCACACATTCCCTTTTAGCCCATTTTCTCTTTTTCCAGATCCATGCAATTTTTCAAAGTGAAAGTGGGGTGCTAAGGGACGTCAAATAAAACATTAAAAAGTCAATAAAGGTACACTTTTCTGGTCGTTTGACTTGTCATCCATGGAGAGCACTAAATTCCTCACAAAGTGACAGCCACTTTATATTTGTGCAGCTAATACACCATGAGTTATTAAACAAAAAAACATCAAAACTGTTCCTTAATTCACCATTTGATCATTTGACCCTGGATGTTATAAACAGTCAAAACAGTTTCTAAAAAAAAACAGGTTTGACTAGCTTTGAGCTGGTCAAACCTGGTTTGTTTGGTGAGGGTAAATACAGGACTTAAAAAACACACATTTTGTGTCCCTTTATGCCCCATTGTGATTATTCAAGGAACTGTTATGGAAAAACTATATGTGTCCCTTGACACCCCGCATTGGGGTGCTAAGGGACACTGAAGAAAAAAGAAAAAACAAAATCAGGGTACACTTTTCTGGACGTTTCACTTGTCAACCATGGAGAGCACTAAAGTGGACACAAAATGACAGCCACCTTTTATTTTTTTCCAGTTAATACATCTTGAGTTATTCAACAAAAACCCTCAAAACTGTCCCTTAACACCCTGTTTTACTGTACCATAACAAAAATGAGCAATATTCTTTGGACCCAGTGAGTCCAGAAAATGACCAAAATTCCAAGGCTGGCCCCATGTTCCTTTTCAATGAATTATATTTTTCTGCCTGTTACCTATATACCTATATTAGGCTGATGATTGGCTATCAATTCATTTTCACATTACTTCATGATGTTTTGTTGTCTTATAGCATTTGCTTCATAATGTTGTGGTGTCTCAGTCTAATAGCATTTTGTGTATCTGTATGAATTATTGCTCTTCCTGCTTGTTTCTTTTTGAGGTGTGTCTTCTCAAATGTGTCATTCATTTAAAGGATTACTTAGATTGTAATTTTGTTAGTTTGGGTTTTTGGGAAGCTGCTGTAGCACAGCAATTACTCCTGTATTCAGAAAGCAAGTTTTTTTATATATGATTGTTATTTGGTTAAAAAAAGCATTAAAGGAAATAGTTCACCCTGGATTTTTTTCTTCTCAAACACGATTTGACTATATTTTGAAATACAACTTCTTTTCATTATGTCAATAATAGCCATACATCGCGCCGATTCAGGACAGAAGGACGTACACTATTAATTTTATCAAAACTATATGCGTACTCTGCGCAACGTCTAACATGGCTCAGCCAATCAGATATTCGAAAGTAGTCGCGTAAGATTACTGTATAGCCTCTGCCCAGGTGTGTGAGGCCCACATTCTTGACGTTCCTTATTTATGGCCCACATTCCTTCGACAAAAATTCAAATATATTCGGTTGGAGAGCCCTTTCAGCCCAGAAAACTTGCAGCCAGGGTTTTTTCAACACGGGCTACAAAACCCTCAGTTCAAAACCCACGTTGAAGGTGAACTATTTCCTGTAATAGATAAATAGTCTATAACTTAGTCTATGCATTTTTTTTTTGATCAGGTGTTATTTTGCTGCATTGGACATGAGATCATTTCAGACATGCATTTTGCTGCAGCCATGACAAGAAGGAGAAGCTCTCTATCTTCAGCTCATATTCACAATATACACATGCATAGTAGGGAGAACGGGGCACGTTCTGTTGCGTGGCACATTCTGTCAGTGGGGTTTTCTCGTGAACTATCCACCGAATGTTTCATAACATATGTTCATTTGTGCTTGCAATGGCCCATTACTATCAAAACAACAACATGTCTGTGACCGGATTGGTCCAAATTGGAAAAGTTTGTTTTCAACAGAAGTCCACTGCTTTTTTAAAGGAAATATAGCACCATTGGAAAGTATGTAGAATGAATGGAGGAAGAATGCCCCGATTACGGTCCTGCATTACATTTTTGCGGAAAAAGTCAAATTTGGTTGTAATTTGAAAAATAGTAATCTTTTACATGTGACGTCACACCAAATCTTCGCGTCACAAGCAGTTGTGTCCGTCACAAGGAGGCATCGAACGGCAAACTTTGCGCCCGCCCAGTGACAGCTGCTGTGCGGCACCGCACATGGTGCACCGGTAGGCGTGAACGCGACTGGCTGGGTCGACCGCGCTCGCTCGCGGCGGTAGGGGATACGTGGGGCACGCATACGTTGAACCACTAGTTGTGCCGAGCGCCTGACCGACGCGGTGGCGGTCGGCGGCGGACGCAGGTACACTGAAGTACTGGGTCAGAACGGTTCAAAAAGCGAAGTGCGGATGGCAATCCCAGTGGAGTAACTACTGATGACGTATGCGAACACGTCACGGGATTTGTGACGTTGAAATATGACAAAGTAATGACCAATCGCGTTTTTGCGTTGAAACATCAGCAGACTAGGTCGCTTTGGAGGGAAAATTAGGGATTTGGGGTTTCTCAGCACATGCCCGACAATCTGGCTATCTCAATTTAAAAACTAATGTTAAAGGTGCTATAATTCCCTTTAAGTGACCAAGTTTTTGGTTACCGTGGCATTCGTATAATTGTATAGTGTCTTTGGATGCTGTCAATGGGGTGTCACGAAAGTCAGATACTTGTGCTGACCGGTTACTCTACCCATTCTCTCAAGTTTTCAGAAACAAAAGTGTGACTACGTCGAGTGGGGCAGTTTGTTCACCCAATCTGAGCGTAGGCTGCCACTCGAATCTGTCATGATCCTAGTACTATGCTTATAAACGACCCAACAAAAATTGCTTTGTATTTAAGATATGTACTCACTACCTAAGCGTTACAAGCATAAACGAATGGGTGGTGCGATGCAGTTCACATTATTTGTCCCAAAGCTCTTCTAAGGAATTTTCACTGGGGGGGGGGGGATTCTACTGGCGGATCTAGACTTCGAGTTTGGAGGGGAAAAGTTAGGCTACGTTTCGTTAGCGAAAAGTTGTTGACCCGGGGGGATGGCGTCGGGTCGTCAGCGCAAAGAGTTGTTTAACGGGAGGGGGGGGGGGGGGCGTCGGGCCTCAGCAAAAGATTCTATCAGGCCGTGGAGACAGTTCAAACTGTTTTCTTACTTGACTGCAGGGAGTCTTTGCGTCCACAGTTCTGATTTCATCGTTAGGAGATGAGGAGGATAGTGATGCTGGGGGGGGGATTTCAGGCAGTGCGGTGGTCATACCCCACCCCCAGTTAACATGTTAAAATATGTCCTGATTCGTGCATGGCTAACCAAGAAAATCGCAAAAATGCAGTGGTCAGTACTCTCTCTCGTATATGGCCGTCATTTTCTACACTATTGATGATGGCGATGAATGCAACCCTCTCTCTCCCCCTGTAGGAATGCCGCGGATGACCATTCATGATTCGGTGATAACAGGAAGTGCCCCATCAGTGATAAAATGTTCCCCCTTAGGTGACAGAACATGCCCCGTATATGGGGCAGGTTCTGTCGGATGAGTCATCGGCACATTATCGACACTGGTGTCGGAACAAACTGAGATACCACTTGAACTCCTAAAAACGATTTGAAGCTATTGATGTATTTAACAGTATTGGAAAATATCAATTACCAACTCTTAAAAGTGTGCTCGCCAGGGCCAATTAAAAAAAGTGACAGAACGTGCCCGGTCTCCCCTACACTACCACTAGCAGAGCATTTGGCAATGACTATGATGTTTATGTTTGTACAACATTATTGATCGACACTATTTATCATTTTTAGCCATGACATGATTTGTTTGAAAGTTGAACATGACCAGTCATGGCCCATATTAACATCGGAGTAACCATTGGAATAACAGGACTGTGTTTTCTTTAACTTTGACCTTTGCATTCTCAGGATATTAAAACAAAATACAATCATATAATGGTACTCCCATCATATGAAGGTGCCCCATCGGGTGGTTGGTGTCACAAATTGTACTTGAGCTGAATTAACACTTTTCTGTAGCGCGATATAGCCTGCGTTGTTGGCGCGCCCATAGGCGTCGGAATTGGTGTTGCAGGGGTGGCAGCTGCCACACCAACTTTGGAACTGGTGTGGCGGTGCCACACCAACATTCCAGTCGTCCATATATACTCGGTTTCCGAATGGCAAGCAAATATATGTCATGAACGTGCTTTGTAGATGGCATGATAGCTTTGGATTCCGAGGAAATCAAATTGTTTAGGTCAATTTATGTGCTTTTGTTTGTCTAAAATGTAAAAATGTCTTATAACACATTGTTTGTTCCATAGATTAGAAGTAAACGCAAAAGCGGAAATGCACTTTTGGCATGGTCGATTTGTGATTGTGATTTTTTGTGATTGCGTCGATTTTTTTTTGAAGGTCATAAGTCAAGGGTGACCTTTTGCAACTTTTTCAAATTTGCATTGCTCGCCTCATCTTTTTTAGATTTATCGAGTGGTGATACACGACTTTGACCTTCCTTTTGCAAATTTTGCAATCTTGAGGGTGCAAGAACAAATGTTTTGCTTAAAAATGAATATATTTAGAAATTTGTAGAATAATAGACTCTGAAATTCACAAAATATATATGCTTATAAAATAATTTAGTTTCCCTCTTAGACAGGGAATTTTACTTGGTCGGCTTAAAGGCCTCAACGACTTTCTATCACTAGCCCAAAAGATACCTCGCAGATACACTTTTCTGTCAGTACCATTAATATAGAGGCAGATGTTTCATTAGTTATGTTCATTGGCGACCCCTCAGAGTGCGGGGTTGGATGTCCCTTCGGTTTTTCGGAGTAATACGTTATAATACTTGTGAACACTAAAAATGTGAAACTTCTCTCTCTAATGATCCGTACCCTATGACCTTTTTACTTCGGTAAGTCAGCGCGCAACTGGCGTCCGTAGTATTGGATGCTTGTATTTCTTTGCAGTTTTCCGTTTGTTTTTTCAGGAGCAACTATAACAGGTTTGGAACATTTAGTTTTTTTATGTTTCAAAATTTGTGGTTTCCCCTTAGATCGAGACCTTGGTGATCTTTGCAGCGGTCAAACCGAGCGCCTTAAAGTCCTTTTGACCTTAAATGTTTTTTGGTTTCTGGCATTTGTAAAACTTTGTGTTGCTAATGTTTCAAATTTTGCATCATTATACATATTATATGTTAAGCGGGGGTAACCAATTTATAGGTCAACCACCGAGGTCCACAGACTCTTGATGATCGTAGATGACCGTTTTTGACTATGCTGTTTTCTACGCCATTTTTCTTACGCTAATCCAAAGTGGCACCCGTTTTGCATAGTTGCATGTTTATTCATGGTTTCCTCGATTCGAATTGAATTCAGCATGACTACTCTTGGCTACTGACATCCCCGGCTCATTGTCATTCTCTCCCATGAGGTCCACTATGACTCAGAACCCTAAATCGGATATCAACGCTTCTTTTTCTGACAAAAAACAACTCGTTTTTAAAATTTAAATTCTCTAGATAAATTAGGAGCTTAATGCCAGGGGTCCCTGCATGGTCAGTTGACCATGCAGGGGATGGGGGTGATACCGCTGGAATTAAGCCTCTAATTTATACAGCTTTAATTTAAACGAATGTGGTTTTTGTGTGATAAAAATAAGCCGTTGATATCCGATTTTAGGGTTCTGAGTCATAGGTGAACTCTGGGAAAATGCCAATGACCCGGATTTGAATCTCATCAAATGCACTATTTGGATGACTCCAAATAGTGCATTTGATGAGATTCAATTCGAATCGAGGAAGAACCATTAATTAAAATGCAATTATGCAAAACGGGTGCCACTTTGGAAATTAGCGTAAGAAAATGGCGTAGAAACAGTCATAGTCCAAAAACGTCATCTACGATCATCAGGAGTCTGTGACCTCGGTTTACCTATGCAAGTGGGTTACCCCCGTTTAACATATAATTATGTAAAATGGATGCAAAATTTGAAATTAGCAACACAAAATGTCTTACAAATTGCCAGTAACCAAAAAGACATTTAAGGTCAACGAAGGAAAGTGACTGCGGTTGACCGCTGTAAAGATCAACCAAGGTCTCGATCTAAGGGGAAACCACACATTTTGAAACCATACAAAAATAAATGTTCAAACTGTTTATATGCTCCTGAAAAACAAAAACGGAAACTGCATAAGATACAAGCTCAATACTGCGGACGCCAGTTGCGCCTGACATTATTTTGAACAAGGTCATAGGTCACGGTCATAGAGTAGTAGAATTTTTCACATTTTTAGTTGTTCACAAGTATGGCAATAATGCCGTGAGTTACTCGCCGAAAAACCCGAGGGGTGCATCCACCCGGACGCTGACGGGGGTGCGCAATGAACACTGACTAATGAACATCATGCCTCCTATAATAATTGCGGTACTTGACTCAGGAAAAGTGGTTATTGCGAGCTACTCTTTTGGGTGTAGATAGAGATCGTTGAGGCCTTAAGACGACAAAATTGTATTGCATGTTCTAAAGAGAGCACTTCAAATTATTTATTAGCATATATATTTTGTGAATTTTCAGAGCTCAATTATTCTACCAATTTTAAAATATATGTCATTTTAACAAACATTTTTGTTCTTGCACCTCAAGATTGCAAAATTTTGCAAAAAGAAGGTCAAATTCGTGATCAGCGCACTCGATAACATCTAAAAAGATGAGGGGAGCAAATAAAATTTGAAAAAGTTGCAAAAGGGGTCACCCTATAAGTCATTCATTTCTGACGATATAAATTTGAAATCTGGCACACATATTTACCGAACACGTTTCAATCACACATAGGTATTCCGTGTTTTGGGCAACCATATTTTTAGATAGTGTAAAAAACAATACATATAATTGTCTTTAGATTTCTCATTTTTATTTATTTAAATAAAGCTTGAAAGTTCGAGGCAACAGTTCGATAGCTAAGCCTTTACAATCAGTAATTTGATATATGCCAGTTTAATTATTATTAAAATGTACATTGTAGTACAAATGTTCTGTCTACATCATCGACACCACCCGATGTTGATGCGTCCGGCGAATAAATCCTTCGTGAAAAATTCGAAGTTATAAAATTCGGAATTGGAAGTTAATCCGTGGTGCATCAATATCAATTGCTTGGCGCGGATTCAAATACATTAACTCATTGCGCTTTTGTTCAATAACGTGGTCTTGGACCTTTATACCCCCGACCTCGATGTTGGCGCAACCAGGCGCAACCAGGCGCAACCAGGCGCAACCAGGCGCAACCAGGCGCAACCAGGCGCAACCAGGGGGTCCCAGGATCCGGGGCCACCTTTTTAGAGACAAGCTGGCAGTTTCCCGTACTCTTTTTGTAAAAAATAAAAATTTGTAAGCGGCACCTCCTTCGACCTCGGGACACACTTTAATAAATTCACTGTTGCGAGCTGTACCATTGCCCTAACCCTTTGTCCAGGGACGTAGAAAAAAAAATAAGGGGGGAAAAAAGGGGGGGAAAATTTCTTTGCTGGGTAAACCAGCACTGGGGTACACTGTACCCCAGTAAATTCAAACCCAAATTGAGTACTGGTACAGCACCCAGTACAAAGTTGAAGACCCAAACTTGCATTTATAGTTCAAAATGTGCCGAGAAGTCAATATGGTATACCACAGTAAAAACAAACGTGTTTTCTTCAAGTATAAAACAATATATCGAGGAAACCTTTACATTTTGTAGCAACCAAACGCAGGTACGTTCACTTTGTATTGATAAAGAATGTGCTGGATTGAAAGACTGAATGTGCCAAATTGAAAGACTGTTAATGATTAAGATAGGAGAATAGGCTATGTACAAACTACAAATAACTGCATAACCTTCTGTGCTTGATCCACATCCGCAGTAGGCTGTATTGGATACCTACCGATGCCAGGATACAATTTACGACCATTGTCCCGTCGTCGCAAATCTCAACACACTGAAATGAATGACTGAATCTGCATTGTGACAGTCTGCGAGACATTGTCAGGAATACAATTACAACTGCATAAATGACTGCATAAATGACTGACTGGCCTGTGTTATGACGACACCTGACGTTCTAACGTATAATCGGTTTGGTGCAGTGCTCTCGGCATGCCTCAAGTTATAATTGCGATTTGCAGGTGTGAGCCCTGCTTTTGCACTCTTCAGCAGAGCTGCCGCCAATCACTACATAGAATCCCCTGAAGTGGAAATTCCGCGTAGCGACTGGGAATAGATCACTCTGATTAGTGCAATCCTTTTATCATTATGTCGCAGAGCGTGGCCTGTTTGTTTCTTTACTCATTGATTCGCCGTATACCCGACGCGAAACCGACAGGTTTCTCTGCTCCCTTTCCAAGCACATGCGTTCAAGTGATTGAAAAAGAGCCAATAATGTGATGTGGTAGCCAAGGCAACACATACGCATGTATGTATTCGGTCCAGTACATTAAGCCTTTGTGGAGGCTGGAGAGGTTGATATTGATCAATGCTCCTCTGCACCACGAGTTTGTAGAAGCGCGTTATAAAAGAAACCCCGTTGAAGCTAGGGAGAGACGTCGCTGATAGCGCACATAACCGACAGCTCCGACAACGCTTACAAAGTGTCGCCACCCAGTGGTGGCGGATGATATTTTCTGATGGTGGCTTGTGATTACGCCCCTGGGCCCTGGGGAATACCCCCTGAGCAAAAAATAAATGATTACACTAGATAAAGTGATATTCTCTGGCGACCCGACCCTACCACCCCTCCCCCGGTCAATAACATCAATAACATATGGCGAGGAGCGAAATTTAAATCTACAAACCACCGACGTGGCCCTCCCATGATAAACAATCCTGGCTATACGTGCCTGCCTTTGCCACGCCAACTTGAAATAGGTTCCTACGCCCTTGGGCGCGCCCATAAAAAACAATCATCAATCAAAACACTTTTCTGTAGACATGAACCTCATTGATATAGACAATGTGGTTTGAATAGAAGTCCAATTTTCCAGTTACATTTGTATGACATTAAGACAATGTTTTCACTGTGTTTTAGGAAAGAGATTCACTTTGCTTCTGTAATCTTTTAGTACATAAGTATACATCCTGACATTGCTGGTTGGTTTTATTTTCACAGATTTCGTTCTGCAGGTGGCAAGTTCTTCCTACTGATACCAACTAAGAGACTTCAAAATGTGAGTACGACTGTATTCTGATCGTTTTTGTGAAATGTGATTGTAAGAGGATTGCAGCACAACAAAAGGTATGAATTAAAGTTTATACAAACAAATTGCAAATGTATGCTATAGATATTACATATGCAAATTATCATATGGAAACAACATTTATCCTTTCAGATGAAAGGCTAATCCAATGCCAATAAAGTGAATTGTAGACAAAGCAAGTATACGAGAGTGTGTCATATGAGTATCAATTTCCAATGAGCAAAACGGCTATATTATTTTCATTTGCTTTTAGAACCCAGATAGTGAGCCTGACGTTCGTTTTTCTTTCTCGAACTCGCTTAATGGGACACTGCCACCTTCCAAAAAGTTATCAAATGTACGCCATTTGTGGTGCAAAATATGAAGTATTGCTGCTGAAACACGATTATGACATTGTTTCTCACAAAAGTGCTCAATTTATAAAAAACACGTTTTATATTTGGTCTTATGGCGTCATATGAAGACTTTTGGAATTAAAAAAAAAAAATAGTGGAAAAATAGTGGAAAAATAGTGGAAAGTTATTTATGCTATGTAAACAGGCCTAACATTTAGTAAAGAGAGACGAAGACATCGAATCAGGGTCCAATTCAAATACATTGGGGACTAGGAATGTTACAGATGTCAAAATCAAACTCGAATTTCTCTGTGATTCGAACCTCAGTGGGTTGTTTTAAACTACTGCCATACATAATTTCAATGCCAAGCAGCCAAAATGGCTATCTCAACTCAAATCTAATGTTAAGGTGGCATGGCAGGGCAGCGCGGGGCACGAGAAGTTTGCTCTATCTCAATACATTAGGCGACATCAGCGCCGCCCTGGTAGTGGAACTGTAAGTATGTACTAAAGTACACACATTCATTCTAAGGGTCACTGACCACTGTGACTCTTCAATGGGAGGCACTGCTCGAAAGCTTAGAAATCCTACCGCAAGATGTCACTCAAGTCGGTCGGCCCGATTGTGCGGCGGCTTATGACAGCGTTTTTGCGTAGTTGATCCTTCTTTGGGCCCTGGAGGGCCTTCTTTGGGCCTGATCGGCATGACAGGCGCATGTGCACCGTTTTCGACCACGCCGGGTTGATTGGAGAATGTCCTGTGTCGCTATCTCTGATAGGTTCTCAGTTTTAGCGTGGCAGTAGCGTTTTCGGATCTTCTTTGGACCCTTTTGGGCCTTCTTTGGGCCCGATCGGTATGACAGGCAAAACGGCACTCCTACAAGAGCGTAAATTTTGGATGGTGAAATAATGAAGTCTCTAGATGATGTAGTTGCTGAGTTTCAGCGTGGCAATGCAATATATACCCTCGCACACCGTTATCGGCCCTAACGACATGCGCGCCGCCTGGTGGTAAAAATAACGCGGTGTCTCCCATTGCAGTGAGGATCGCAGAACAAAGTCCAATATAATCACAACGCTTTACGCTCAAATTAAAGCAAATACTATTGTATACTTATAGTAAAGTTCACCTAATATAGTTCTGGAGAAACTAAACTACCTAGTACCTACTATCTCACCAGTGACATAACCCATACCTACTCGTGTGAATATTGGTCATTAATCAACGCACCATGTAACTCCACCATAATACGCAGAGTGGATTGGTGTGAACATTTTATAATTTTCACTATACTTATTAAACATATAAACATTTGGGACTTATAGCTATTATAACATACCAACATCCAATAAACTTGCCGACTGCCGAGTATGCCTATCTCATCCGAATCTGATCACCAAACAGTTGGAGGTGGTGCCGCTAGCTATGGTGTCGCAGGAGCAGGAGCATGGATACGTGCGTGGCCAGTCCAGACTGTACGCGTCATCTTTCAGTGCTGGAAGATGATGATGATGAGGATTGTCGCTCAAGGGCGCCGCAACGTTATATGGCGCCCGCGTGCCGGGAGAAGAAAGAATAAGTTCGCTAATAATAAGTTTAGATAAGTCTGTCCGTACGCATTTCCAGTGATCAGCTATGCTGCGGCCAGCATCACTGAACTGTTCGACTGGGAGACGGAGTTGGTGAGTGAGTCGCCGCTCATGTTTGAGCTCCGTGACGAGAAGCTCACGAGCCTTGTCAGCTCACCGCTTCAAGTCGAGGTCTACCTGTTACACGCGATGGCGGTGGAGCGCGAGGTAAAGGTGGTGACAGAGGCTGCTGGTGCGGTGTCTGGCGAGAAGCAGCGTCATGGGCTCATATACTTCTGGCTTCGTCACCGACAGCAGGTACGAGATGCGGCCGCCAACCAGCAAAAGGTCGTGATAATAAACAGTGGCAAAACCAGTGGCATGCCCCACCGTGCCCTGCCTAGCGCACTGCCGTATGTGTTTTGAAATATCTTTCCAATGTGTTTTTTCTTCTTTCGTCTATTTTTTATGTTGGTTGTTGGGCTGGGCTGGGCTGGGCTGGGCTGGGCTGGGCTGGGCTGGGCTGGGCTGGTTGGCTGAAAATTCAGCTACTGTAAATTTCAGCAAGATGCGCTGCACGCGCCAAAAGTAATTAAAGACCAACCTCAGGGGGGGGGGGGGGGGGGGGGGGCTGTCAGCCCTTCCCGTACTCCGAGGGTTAACACGCAACGGTAGCGAGATATTCCGTTGCTAGTTAAACGCGTTCAATTCGATGAAGACCCACAATATTGCTTAAATGTATATAGTACGAATCGCGACATATGCAATGGAAACGCCAATTGTAGCCAAATCCGTTTGTGTGCTACGAAATTCCGAACTTATCGCGATGGGTATGACAGCCAGAGTCCGAAATATAGTAGAATATTTCATATAATTATTAATCCAGTCGTGTATTAGGATCAATTTGCGTAAGGACCTAATGTGTGCATTCTATTTGCGATCTATTTATTTTTGTGAACTCATTGATATTCAAAGATCATTGGCTAGGGCATTTTTATTATTTAAGAAGAAACATTGCTAGATAGTGGATACAAATCCTGATTGAATATATTTTGATCTTGCTATTACGACCAGATTCGATCCAAGTTTTGCTCCAAGTGAAAAACTGTCAAAGCCTCTCTTTCACAGCTTGCAATAGCGCATTACACACGGCGTAGTATCCCTCCTTTTCCTTCGTGTTCTACTTCTCGAGTGTTTTGGGACAGTGCCCGCGTAAACAACTCCTGCGTCATGCTTGGAGCTCCGACATCAGGCTGGTCGCTCGCGCAGCTCAGCTGGTCGCTCGCGCAGCTCAGCTGATGCCCCTGCAATCCAGAGACCTCTGACTGCATGCATCAGCCTTTCTTTTATTCGCCTCGCGCCGCTGCTGGCGAGCACTCAACCTCTCCCTCTCCACACCCTATCACCCTCTCTGTGTCTGGCCCGTGTCTGTGGCGCCGCCCTTGACTGGAGAGAGATAGAGAGAAAGAGCACCAGCCGGCGCGTCTGGCAGGGCGCGGCACCCCTTCGCCGCGGTCCGGGCGGTGCCCAGTCCCAAGCCCAGTCCCACCGGACCTATCGATTGGTGCCTGGCCGCGCAGTTCGTGTCGCCGCCGCCAGGCGGCCGCGTGATCAATTGACGACGTCGCTGGCTGGAGGAGCGGCGAGCGGCCGGCTGTGGCCGTCCCTGCCGTGTGCGTGCTGCGCGTGCCGCCCGCCCGCTGCCTGCCTGCTGACCAGGTAAGCTGCTGCCCTCGCTACCCCGTCGGCCCGCCGTCGCTGGTCTGTGGGGCTTCCTTCGAGGTCAGCGCGGCTGGACAGCTGACGGCGATCACCCGGGCCCGGTGCTGTCGCTGCTGCTGGTTTACATACCCTGCCCTGGCCTTCTCTTCCCTTCCCTGCCCGGGCCGACCTGGCTCGGTACGGCCTGGGCCACTGCCCGGTCAGCCGGCCGGCCAGCTGAGAGACACCTCCCCCCCCCGCCGCCGCCGCCGCCGGTCGGCAGAGCTCCTCGCCGGGACGTGCTGGAGAGGCCATCTTCTCTCAGCGTGCCTGGCGGTGGTTCTGCTGATGCAAGCAGGTGGTCGGACGCGGGGAGTAGGGGGACTGACCCACTGCATTGTCGCGTCTGGTGGTCAATAGAGGTGGCAGAGGCGAGAACGGCGGATATTGGAAGCTGGCACGCGCCCGAATTCAGAGCGAAGCGAATTCAGAGCGAGCATATGTTTTTTATGTTATGGCTGATGGATGTTCGGTGTCAGTTTTTTACGTTGTCTTTGGGCGTTGGGTTCAGGATAGATGATACGATATGTGTTTACAGTTTCTTAAATTAGGATATGAAAAATCAATTCAGTTCGGTAGGATATTTAATCCATAATTTGTACACGTTTTGCTCGAACACAATCAAAAGGCATTTTCCCTGCACTTCAATCGATTTGTTTATTTTATGCGATCTATTATCAGTAAGCAAGATAGTAACTTTTGCTTATAGGTATTGTTCGAGTATTTGTTTTCCACAAAATACATATCAGATAACGCCCACCGGAGAAATTCGGCATTCATGATTTTAATTAAATTTGGGCTGGTCCATTAACTGCTGAACAATGCAAATTAATTTATAGAAAACACTGGTATCCAATACAATCGAATTGTATGAATACCATTGCATCTCAGATACATCCCTGCAATCCTGCTCACTTGCGGCTCCCGTTCTAAGGCCCGGTATCTCAGATACATCCCTGCAATCCTGCTCACTTGCGACTCCCGTTCTAAGGCCCGGTATCTCAGATACATCCCTGCAATCCTGCTCACTTTCGACTCCCGTTCTAAGGCCCGGTAACCTCGGCTGCTCTCCTCGAAACCAAATCACTACCTTCGACTCTGAAGAGCGTTACCGGCATTGCCGTATTGTGCGCGGCAACCTTTCTATGCCTTTCAACGGCCCAACAATGCCGCATGATGCAACTTGGTGAGTGCATCCTTTTCAATGTGAATCATTGTGTGACGGCATGGGAAACAATATGGGCGGAAGATAAATTAACTGCTAATTATGTGGAAGACGTAGCTGAGATCCACCATTATGTTATAGCTTTTCTCGGCGACTGACCCATAACATTGTTTAGTTTTCTGAGAAGCCGCCAGTCAGTGTGTCACCGCTGGATTGACCGAGCCGAGTGTCCGCTGGTCGATGTCGGCGATATTGCAAAGTCTTTATCGTGTCCACCCGTCACAGTTTCATCAATCACACGCCGGCTTATGGCGGCTGTCGGAATTTATGGCTGAAACGACCTGCCTATGCGCCTTGGAAGCCCTGCTGGCCTGCAGGCAGTTAGCTGCTTGGCACTAACGGCCCCGTCCGGCGGGCCGAGGGGTGCAGTTGATTTTATGGCTTGATGTCCTCGTCTGTCGGGCGAGATTGGCCAGTTTTGCTTGGAAGTTGGAAGCGCTGATGTTCGCAAGCTGCTCGGCTTCTGTGCTGTGCGGCAGGGGCGGATGCGATGAGAGGGGTGGGATATCGGGCGATTGCCACCCGAAACAACCGAAATCGACCGAAAATTTACAACTTCTGAATTTGTGGAAATCTCTAACTTTTACCTAGATTGTGGAAGGTCCGTATGCGTTTTACTAAGGACAGTTGTTTTTACATCCTTTCTTAATGCACACAAAAACGAATTGAGATGATCTGTATACATTTTGACTTGTAAGACTTTCTGCTCCCTCCAAACGAAAGTTTCGCCGTTCTGGAGCCGCCAGTGGCTGAACAAGACGCCTCTGGAGCTCAGAGCTCGGACCGGGTCCAATCAGCCCCTGGTCTCACTGTTTTGATTTGTAGGGCCGCTGAATACTGAGTGCTCATGCTGGTCCATGCATACCCATGACTCGCTCGTACCGCCCGCCGTTTCGGCGCACATATATTTCCATATCGGCTGGGGCGGTAGTGCTCTGCGTTCCCGACGGAGGGGGATGTTCTAGAGGGGGGGGGGGGGGGCTGGAGAGCAGTCGGGGATGGCAGAAGTGTGGCCGATTAGGCTTTCTGAGTGTGTGGTGAGAAGAGTGGGGGCATTTTGACGGGACGAGTACAGATCAAGCTACTGCAGGGAGGCGTACCGTCCTGACCAGGCAGAACACATGATCCGCCGTTCTGAAAGTTCCGTTCCGTTCGAACTGACCAGGAACTCAGACGACAAGACAGGAATGGCTGTGAGTGTGACGGGCAGGGTCAGACGCCAGCCGGGTGGCGGCGCTGCTCCGTGTTTGTCCGTGATACACGGCCGAACCGGCCCGCCGGTATCGACCTGTGGCCGGCCACCGCGGGTCAGCGGCCACCTCTGCCGAGCTGCGTCCGTCCCCTGGCCACCGTCACCCTGACGCTGGGCGAGCGGCCACCTCTGCCGAGCTGCGTCGTCCCCTGGCCACCGTCACCCTGTCGGTACCCTGTTGTTTGGCCACCGTCATCCTGACGCAGGCGGATGCGTGCCAGGAGCGGCAGCGGACGAGGTGGCGCAGCACCCGAACCGACGGGGTGTCGGCACGGGTGGACGGAGTGTAACGAGGACTAAGGTGACCCAGCGAGGACTAAGGTGACTGGTACTTTAGTTCCAAAATAAGCGTCCCGCTGGGTTGGCCGGCACAGCAGTTAATTGGGAATATACCGCCTTGGGAAAAGTATGTGGAATGATGGCAGATGGAGATGAGTGCCTAGATGGGTAGTATTCATCGCCATCATTTCACATACTTTTCCCAGGCGGAATATTCCCTTTTGTTGCTGTGACGGCCAACCCAGCGGGACGCTTATTTTGTTACCAATAGTACATGGGAGGGTTGTGTCAGAGCTGGAGCATATTTGCCGGTGCGCTGGGTTCTCCAGAGAGCACACGCGTCTGGAGTGCACGGCCTCGCCTTTCGGTCTGCATGCTGGCAGACGGTGAAAGTGTCTACGATGAGAGGGCCGGGCCATTGGCGGATCCATAACTGGGGGGGGGGGGGGGGGTTGGGGGATTTCCAAAGTCTTACATAATTCTGAAAACCCATCGGATTCTGCCTGCTTATGCATTCATAGCTGATTTAAAACTAACTTTCCTTAGTAAAAGTTGTTAAGAGTTTCTTCTATATCATGAAGTGTGTCAATTTTGCTCCAATTTCATACTTTTTTTGGGGGGGGCATGACCGGATTTCCACCTGAATCCGCCAGTGGGACCAGCGATTATTTCGTTCTGTTGGTCAGTGTAGAACGGGATGTATGATTTTGTTGTGGTCTTTCAGTTTGAAGCAGTTGCTGAAAGAGTCAAACGCAACTGCCTTAGTCTAGTATGTACTTACGATACCGGACAGTGAAAGCCGTCTACATTTCACCATGCGGGCTAGAGGGGCGATCTGAACCACACCTACTGACTACTGGTTATTTGGCACATCGTTTACCAACTGATTTTAAAGGGAATAGTTCACCTTGGTAAGTTGTCTTGAAATTTAGCCATACGAGGTATTTTGAGCTGAAAAATGAATATGTCATTTGTTTGGACGATAGATATCCGTCGAAAAATGGAAATGTTTCTTTTCTCTCCTACATGACCATATATAAAACTTCCTGGCAATGTATGACGTCATGCATATGGTAGCTTGGATACGAAAGCTGTTTCACACAATACTGACGGACTTAAGGTATATATACTCAGACTGCTTGTAACGTAAACCACAGGATCGTTGTGATTGGTCTCATGACAATGGTTACGGTTAGTTTGCCGCAGAATCTGCGTATGACGCAATTCTGACGTCAACAGGTATGTCATACTACCGGCGAAGTTTCGGGGAAATACAACTTTGCATTCTACAATTCCTGTATCGAAAGTACTTAGCGTATCGAGGTAATTCTTTCAACGCAATTCGTTTTTGTATCTGCTCTATAAATCTGCTATCTCAGTTCAAAACTCCATGTTTAGCGTGAATTTGCATACATGCCCCTAAATGGAATGATCTATCGAATGCTGGTAATGTTAATATAATGCATTCGGACACAAATTATATGGTTTGGCATCAGCCATCAGGGGCTCCGCCACGTGGGGGGTTGGGGGGCAACGTTGTCTCCGCCGATTATAATGCAAGGGAGGATTACCCCCCCCCGCATTTTCGCCGACGGACAACTAAAATCAGTGTCCAGTTGTACGTATTGATTGTTATCTTTCCTCCGGTCAACAAGCTTTCGCTGACGCCCCTCCCCTCTCAACAGAAGCTTTTCCCTGAAGCTCCCCCTCCCCTCCACCGCTCAACATATTTTCGCTGACGGCTACTACTCGGCTTCCTTCGATCCCGTCCGCCCAATTCCAAAGGCGTGGCGTAGCCCGTGTTTGGTATTGCCATCTTTTAGCCGAAATATGGTCAGGTACTTCAATATGCCAGACTGCAAGTCTTACTCCAGGGAGGCTTTTTCATCAAAAGGGCTTCAAAAGAGATTGGAAAGATATTCTGACTTCATTCTGCGCATTTGCTGTACAAAACAGTCTATTTTGATTGAAAGCCTTCTGAACTACTTTCCTCGAGTGTTTTTGATGGCAAATTATTTTCGTTATTTTCCATAGTCGCATATTCATATTTTCCGATTACATTAGTTCCAACATTTGCATTTAACAGCCGGGGCATTCCATGACTGAACGACTAAGTCAAACCACCCTTCATCTCAGATTTCGATTAAACTGCGTGTCGTGGGTTATCTGGGTCGTAAATTCACGATGTGAAATTTTCAGCTTCGTCCGTCTAATGGTTATCGAATATAGCTCATGGCATCTTTGGTTCGTGGCAATGCATTTAACCCTCGCACCGTACGTGTGGTCTGAGCCAAGCTAGAATCGAACGGGGGAGGGTGGCGTATTATATCCTCCCGCAGAGATCTCTGTAAAACTGCGCAACGTATGCGAGAAGGCGGAAGTTAAGCAGCGAGGTAGCCGTACGAGAACGCATGGAAAATACTCAGATTATTTTTCATCAGGTATATTGAGGTCTAGTAGCCTCAAAACAGGTCAATGTTCCATATTTGTGTAGTAGAAAATGAGCATTGCTATCACATAATTGCCGGGCTAGCTTCGGTTAACTAGATAGCTATTGGAACATAAAAAACTAAATGCCCGTTTTGAACTGCTCTCTTTCCAGTGCTTATAGCCTCTAGATGAGGATATGGGTTCAAGAGGTTTGGGGTTCTCGATGTAGGTCAGTTCAATATTGTAAAGGTGCTTAATTCTACGTTGTGTTTATTTTATTTTGATTCTTTTGGTTTAAGTGTACAAGTGTGAGCAAGCGCGCTTTTTGTCATCTATCGTGTTTCTGGGTCTCGGTCATCGGCGCACGAATCATATATCGGATGACCTAGTTACTATCACCTATGTCAATTATTAAATATTGTCCATCTTTCCTTAATCCCTGCACAGGCTGTCCTTATTATTACATCCATAAATTATATCAGGGCTTCAGTTATCTAATGCATTTTAAAATAAGGAGTGACAAATTCACAGTAAAACTTGAGAAAATAATGAAAAAAGTATCCATAGGTTGTCATTTTCCACCCACATTTTCCACTGCTAGAACACTGGCCATTACTCATTGTTGCCGTAACATATCACGTCGACGCACACGGTACGCGAAACATGCTGGTTACATTTACGTCATTCGCCCGTCATTTGATCGGGCTGCCATTGGCCAGACTAATCTGTAAGATTGGCACTCACACACGAACATGTTTGTCGCCGGCTTTTGCCCCCGAGCCCCGCCTCGCCGAGCTGGGCCATTACCTAAGTGGCCCCGTCGCTGCGCCGCTGACTGGGGCGGCGGACGGCGCAGTGGTGAGGCGACCAACGCGCAGCAGTCCCCCACACGAGCAGCAATCTGGCGCAGTGGTTTGAGTTTGCCGGGGACCGGGGTTCAAATCCCCGGCGGGCCTCTGAAAAAGTCGTCCTGGTCCCATATCCCTCGGAACAGAAGGCGAGTTCCAGTTAGCGCCTTGGTGCTAAGAGGATATGGTGCTTGGTCCACAAATCAATACAAACCAGACCAAACCGTCCCCGCACGGACTCCCGCCGTCAGCCGGGCAGCAGAAAAACTCCGTCCGGGCCACACCGCGCACCACAGAGCCGTCCGCGGCCCGTGATATTCGCTCTGTGGCTCTGATTTTTCGCTCTGCGACCCGCCCATCATATATCTGGGCCATCAGGCTTGACCGCGACGGAAATCCCATCGGGGAGAGCGATCACTTCCTCGCTATCTCCGCTGTGGCTCTGCCTCCTCGCCTCTCCGCTCTCTCTTTCTGTGTCGTATATCGCCTGTTTTTGCCTCCTTCCATCGCGGTGGCGGCATTTTCGCCGGCCGGCCGTTTGGGTCGATTGACCTATCGTCATCACTGCCACTCTGGCCGACGCTGCCCGGCTCAGCGGCGCTCCTCGTCGCTCGCTCGTCCGCAGCCTGCTGAGCTATTACAGAGCTGGATGGCTCACTGCAGCCTGGCGCCGGTCTTATACCGGCGGCGACTTTTTTCGACAGGCTGACATTGCTCGCCGTCATCGTATCGATTGCAACTGCTTATTACGTCGTCGGGTATCGGGTCGCTGTCGGTACCGGTCGGTGCCCGCTGGTCTGAAACGCCCTGTTGTCAACCCAAGACTTCTGGCTCTCAGGCTGCAATCCACACATTTATTGAGGCAATCTCCGATTCCATTGTCTGCTGTAAGCCTCTCACTGACTGAGAGGTAAGTACTAAACACGAATGACATGCAATTCCATGTCGTTTAAATCAAGGCACGCGATGCAAACAATGGCAGTCCAACATCAATAGTTCCATTAATCAATAGCACACGTCAAAAGGGTCATAGCATGTCGTGCAGGTCACGGCAGGCACCGCCGACGGCAGACATCGTCAACTCCAGCAGGAGTAGCAATCAACATATAGGAATCCGGGGAAAGTCGTTAGTCTGCCACTGGCGTCCTGGCCACCTGCCATGTCCGGGGACCCTGATCGGCCATGATGGCGAGCCTCCCACTGGGCGCCATTGTAAGGCCTCGGCCGGCTTCTGCGGGGGCCGGGCCGGCGTCAGTGTGCGTCTGACCGCGGCTGGGGACACTGCGTGTGTCCTGCCGTCCCGTGTGTGTGCCGTGATGCGGCGGCACCGGCGGCCCCGCACCTGGATCAGACTGACGCAGGAGGAACCCCAGCACGCTTACGTGCCTCTGCGGCCGCCGACACGATCACAGTCCGTGCAGGCCGAGCTGGCCTGGCGCCGCCGCCACGACCAGCAGCAGGACAGGAGGCTGTCCTGGTCAGAGGGTGGACAGGTGGGTCTTCCTTCTAGTCACAGGCCGGGCAGGAGGGCCCGCTGGTCCCAGGTCGAGCAGGAGGCTGTCCTGGTCAGAGGGTGTGGACAGGTGGTCTTCCTTCTAGTCAAGGGCGGGCAGAGGGCCCTGTGGACGGTCAGTCAGCAAGAGGGATGTACCTGGTCAGAGGGGTGGACAGGTGGGTCTTCCTTCTAGTCACAGGCCGGGCAGCGAGGGCCCGCTGGGTCCCAGGTCGAGCAGAGGAGGCTGTCCTTGGTCAGAGGTGGACAGGTGGGTCTTCCTTTCTAGTCACAGGCCGGGCAGGAGGGCCCGCTGGGGTCCCAGGTCGAGCAGGAGGCTGTTCCTGGTCAGAGGGTGAACAGGTGGAGTCTTCCTTTCTAGTCACCAGGCGGGCAGGAGGGCCCGGTGGGGTCCCAGGTCGAGCAGGAGGCTTGTCCTGGTCAGAGGGTGGACAGGTGGGTCTTCCTTCTTAGTCACAGGCCAGGGCAGGGAGGGTCGCTGGGGTCCCAGGTCGAGCAGGAGGCTGTCCTGGTCAAGAGGGGTGGACATGTCTGGGTCTTCCTTGCTAGTCACAGGCGGCAGGGGGCCCGGCTGGCCCAGTCGAGCAGGAGGCTGTTCCTGGTCAGAGGGGTGGACAGGTGGTCTTTCCTTCTAGTCACAGGCCGGGGCAGGAGGGTCCGCTGGGTGCCCAGGCTCGAGCAGGAGCTGTCGCTTGGTCAGAGGGTGGAAGGTGGGCGTTCTTCTAGTCACAGGCCGGGCAGGAGGGTCCGGTGGGGTCCCAGGGTCGAGCAGGGAGGCTGTCCTGTCAGAGGGTGGGACAGGTGGGTCTTCCTTAGTCAAGAGCCGGCAGGAGGGCCGGCTGGGTCCCAGGTCGAGCAGCAGCTGTCCTGGGTCAGAGGGTGGACAGGTGGGTCTTCCTTCTAGTCACAGGCCGGGCAGGAGGGCCAGGTTGGGGTCCCAAAGGTCGAGAGAGGCTGTCCTGGTCAAGAGGCGTTGGACAGGTGTGCGGTCTATCTTCTAGTCACAGGCCGGCAGGAGGTCGCTGGAGGGTCCAGGTCGAGTGCCAGGAGGCTGTCGCTGGTCAGAGGGTGGACAGGTGGGTCTTCCTGTCTAGGTCACGGAGGCCGGGCAGCAAGGGCCCGCTGGGTCCAGGTCAGCAGGATGCTGTCCTGGTCAGAGGTGGAAAGTGTCTTCCTTCTAGTCACGGAGGCCGGGCAGGAGGCCGCTGGGGGTCCCAGGTCGAGCAGAGGCGGTCCTGTCAGAGGTGACAGGTGGGTTCTTCCTTCTAGTCACAGCCGGGCAGGAGGGTCCGCTGGGGTCCCAGGTCGAGAGGAGGCCTTCTGGTCACAGGGTGAGCAGGTGGTCTGGTCCTTCTAGTCACAGGCCGGGCAGGAGGGCCCGTGGGGTCCCAGTCGAGCGCAGGAGGCTCTGGTCGCTGGTCAGGTGGACAGGTGGGTCTTCCTTCTTAGTCACAGGCCGGCAGGAGGTCCCGGTGGGTCCGCAGGTCGAGCAGGAGGCTGTCCTTGGTGGCCACAGGGTGGACAGGTGGGTCTTCCTTCCTAGTCATCAGGGCCGGTCAGGGAGGGCCCGGTGTCAAGGGTCCCAGGTCGAGCAGGAGGCTGTCCTGGTCAGAGGGTGGACAGGTGGGTCTTCTTCTAGTCACAGGGGCCGCCAGGAGGGCCGGCCGGGCCCTGCTGGGGTTCCCGGTCGTAGCAGGAGGCGTCCTGGTCAGAGGTGTGGCAAGGTGGGTCTTCCTTCTAGTCACAGGCCGGGCAGGAGGGCCCGGTGGGGTCCCAGGTCGAGCTGGAGAGTGTCATGGTCTTGGATCGACAGTTGGGTCTGGTGAGGTCTCGGGTAGGTCTCACTTGCCGGGGAGCCGTGGTGGGTGCGGTGGTCATAGGCAGGGCGGTCGGGTCCGGCGAGGTCTCAAATAGGCAAAGGCGGCGCCAAAGGGACGGGGCCCAACATTTTCGGATGTTAACATTACGCCTATGGACGTTGCATGGAAAGAATTGACTTCAAAATGCCTCCGTGCCCCATACTTTCGGAAGGTGACGCCGCCCTTGCAAAAAGGTCTCCTGGTTCAGAGGAGTCTCAGGCTGAACCGACACTTCTGTATACTATTTGGTACCTCCCCGACTTTCAGCAATCCATTCAGTATACACTTAACAGTCTCATGTAGTCTTGATCTCTTTGTGGGTGAGGCTAGGCAATTGAACAGCCGACAATTTATTTATATTATATTTACAATTCCCTGTGTAGAAGCCTGGTTGCCAGCCTTGAACGCCTCAGTGCCGCAGCACTGGGAGTGGGGACTAGTCAAAGGTGTCGTGGTAACAACTCGTCGGTCGGCATCGTTATGTTTGATGTCACCATTGGGTCGAGTTTACGGCGTCTCTGGTGACCGCTGGTGCAAGTACTCTGGTATATGGAATAAGTGCGAGCTCTCGTTTCTGACTGATTGCTTTGGTACGGACGGCGGACGAAATATCCAAGTTATGTCTTCTCGTCACAAAGGCGCCGCCAAAGTTTCCCTGCCACGCTCGTTTCAATGTGACATTGAAGTGTTACTGCGGGCTCTTCTGCTGCCACGCAGTGCGGCATTTTATGTTGTTCACGTTTCACATGCTGCTTAGGTAGTACAGAGGATGAAATGCGTCGTTTTCCTTTTCTCTGAAGTCCGCCGTATATTGGGTAGTTGTGTGTCGTTTGATGATAGTTTCTGGTTATGCCGACTGTTTTGTGTGTTAATGTTTTTTTTTGCAGCTGCCCCCTGCCGCGTCCCCCATACTGTATTGTACTGCATTACAGTAGCATGCATGGCAACAGCAGCGTGCTGGTAGCTAGGGAGCGATCCATGTTCTCAGACGTGCGGCCAGGGCCTAGTGTCCGGTGTCGGGTCCATCGGACGGCGAGGATCACATTGCCGACACCGGGGGCTTCACCTGTGCTCAGATCACCGGTGTCAGGGGCCCATCGGACGGCGAGGGTCACATTGCCGGCACCGGGGGCTTCACCTGTGCTCAGATCACCTACGATGCCTGATATTACAAACTGGTCTGACGATGCCGCTCCAGTTCGGGCGTCAGGCGCAGTACCAACAGACCAGTGGGTCACTGCAGTGATCCGGCTCGTCGCTGACGTCAGGGGTGCCCACTGCCCAGTTGGGACCTGCCGCGCTGTATCAGGACGCCGGGAGAAGGTCGCCGCACTGCCTGGTCAGGGAGAACGACTGAGTGTCGCTGACGCGTCAGGGCGCCCAGTCGGACCTGCCGAGCTGTATTCGACCGGGAAGAAGGTTCCGCCCTGCCTGGTCCGGGGAACGACTGTAGTGTCGCTGACGTCAGGGCGCCCAGTTGGACCTGCCGCGCTGGTATCAGGACCGGGAGAAGGTTCCGCCCCTGCCTGGTCTCGGGACGCCTGAGGTCGCATGACGTCAGGGGCGCCGCAAGTTGGAACCTGCCCGCAGCTGTATCAGGACCGGGAAGAAGGTCCGCCCTGAGCCTGGTCGCGGTGAACGACTGAGTTGTCGCTGAACGTCAGGATGCCGCCCAGTTTGGACCTGCCAGCGCTGTATCAGGACCCAAGGGAGAAGGTCCGCCCTGCGCTGGTCGCGGGGACGACTGAGTGTACCGCTGACGGTCAGGGCGCGCCTCAGTCGGACCTGCCCGCGCTGTATCAGGACCGGGAGAAGGTCCCGCCCTGCGTGGTCCGGTGGACGACTCGAGTGTCGCTGACGTCAGGGGCCGCACCAGTTTGGACCTGACTGCGCTGGTTATCAGGAACCGGGAGAAGGTCCGCCCTGCGTGGGTCCGGGGACGGCTGAGTGTCGCTGAGACGTGCAGGGGCGCCAGTTGGACCTGTTTCGCGCTGTATCAAGGAACCCGGATGAAAGGTCGCGCCCTGCCTGGTCCGGGGACGACTGAGTGTCGCTGGACGTCGAGGGCGCCCCAGTAGACCTGCCGCCCTGTATCAGGACGCGGGAGAAGGTCCGCCCTGCTGGTCCGGAGAACGACTGAGTGTCCGCTGACGTCATGGGCGCCCAGTTGGACGCTGCCACCGCGCTGTATCAGGACCGGGAGAAGGTCCGCCCTGCCTGGTCCGGAGACGACTGAGTGTCGCTGACGTCAGGGGCGCCCAGTTGGACCTGCCGCGCTGTATCAGGACCGGGAGAAGGTCCGCCCTGCCTGGTCCGGAGACGACCGAGTGTCGCTGACGTCAGGGGCGCCCAGTCGGACCTGCCGCACTGTATCAGGACCAGGAGAAGGTCCGCCCTGCCTGGTCCGGGGGGCGACTGAGTGTCGCTGACGTTGATCCGCCGGGTCCTCGGCCCTCGGCCGGCTGATGTTCGCTCCTTTCTGTATATATCAGGCTGATACTGGCTGCTGCCTCGTATCACTAAGCAGGACTAAGCAGGATCAGACGCCGGCCAGCGATGACACGACACTCTCGGGGGTCTCATCTGCTCCAGTCGGCGATATTGGTGCTGCCGTTCTGTCGCCCGGACTGCTGTGTCGGCAGATGAGACTGGCCTCTGTGCTGTGGAATGGTTTCGAGCCGTGGCAATAGGCTGGCTTCCAGCGGCTGTGTTCGACTCAGGAGCGTAATACCAGTGAGACGGATCCGGCGCTGCTGCTGCGCTTCCCTGGGGTCGCTCCACACCTCCCCCGGCTCGTATGTTGCGTTCGCGTGATAAAGGGTACGTTTGGGATGCTTTGTCATTTCTCAAAACGCGGTGATCATCCCTGGGGGTGCCTTGTCTCGTGTCTGCTAACTTTTAAAATTGGAATTAGAGGAAGTGTTGGAGGTCAGACAGAGTGTCTTCTGCATTTGTCTGACGGGATGAATCGGATCACCTGGATAGTGTTTGTCCATGTAAGACCTGCTGATACCACTGGGCATACTTGCTCAGTGAGTTCGCTAAAATAGCTTTCGTCTGCTTGTGCTCGGCACCGGCTGAGCATCCCTGTCGTGTCGGGGGTGGGCACGCAGAGCCAGCGTAATGGGGCGGCGCCGGCCACCAACCGAGCCAGTTGTATGGGCGGACGCCGGCCCAACCACCCGAGCCAGCTGTCATGGGCCGGCGCCGGCCACCACCGAGCCAGCGTGTATGGGCGGCGCCGGGCCACCACCCGAGGCCAGCTGTAGGGCGGCGCCGGCCACCACCGACCGGCCTGTATGGGGCGGGCGCCGCCCCATCACACCAGCCAGTGTATGGGCGGCGCCGGCCATCCCCACCGATAGCCAGCTGTATGGGTCGCGCCGGCCACACACCAGAGCCAGCTGTATGGGCGGCCGCCGGCCAACCACCGACAGCTGTAATGGGCGGCGCCGGCCACACACCGAGCCAGCTGTATAGGCGGCGCCGCCACCACCGGACCAGCTGGTATGGGCGGCGCCGGCACGCTGCCTCGGCTGTTTGTTGGGCCTGACCTGACGTGTAATAACCGTGCCTCCAACGGTTCCATCGACCATTAATCAAACGCGCCTTCTGCCTCGAGTTCGGAAAAGTTCTGGCCGCCGGTAGGGACGCGGGCGACGGTGCTCCAATGGTGCAGCCTTGTTTCGGACAGCCCAGTGGCTTCGAGGAATAATGGGCGATAAATGACCTGAGTGGGCACGCCCTAAACTTCAATCTACAAACAGATGCCCTGAGGCGAATTAGTTGGATTCGCCAGTATGTGTGTGTGTGTGTGGGGGGGAGGGGGTCTATAGTCTTCTTTTGCCGCCGTGGCGGGCTGACCGATGGTGACCGTGGCGGGCTGACCGATGGTGACCGTAGTGGGCTGACCGATGGTGACCGTGGCTGACCGATGGTGACCCGTTGGGCGGGCTGAGACCGATGGTGACTGCGTGGCGGGCCTGACCGTGGTGGAACTGACCGAATGGTGACCGGTGGCGGCTGACCGTGGTGGGCTGACCGATGGTGACCGTGGTGGGCTGACCGATGGTGACCGTGGTAAGCTGACCGGACCGATGGTGACCGTTGCGTGCTGGGACAAGCAGCACTATGTCATGCTGATTCGGTGTCTCGACGAGAAGGTCCCCCAGACAGTCGGTCGTAACCCGGGGCTCGTCGACGCCGGACCGCTCGTAATCTTATGTCGTACGCTGGCGCCGACTGGAAAGGCCACGGTGGGGGACGGCACTGGAGACTGGTCAAGGTGGCTGGAAGGGCCACGGTGGAGGATGGCACTGGACACTGGTTACGGTGGCTGGAAGGGCCACGGTGGAGGATGGCACTGGACACTGGTCAAGGTGGCTGGAAGGGCCACGGTGGGGGACGGCACTGGACACTGGTTACGGTGGCTGGAAGGGCCACGGTGGGGGACGGCACTGGACACTGGTCAGAGTTGCAGAATTCTGGTCCACTATCCCAGTGCAGCGCTGACACCAGAACTGGTCACGGCCGTGACTAAAGCTGTGACTGGCCAAGCCAGCGCCATAGAGTTAGCATTGCAGCGCCGTAACTAAAGCTGTTACTTGCCAGCTCTTTCCGTGGCGGTAACTAGGCTGTGACCAAAGATTTAGGATTTTCTGCACCTCTCCTGGATACGGTGATTGAACTGACTACGATGGTAGAACGGTGCTGGACAGTGGGCAGTTGACTGTGGACACGCTGATTTTTAATTAGGGAGAGCTTTTTTATTCTTTAACTCAGATCACACGTTTTTTTTTTCCCATAACGGTAGCAAAATATATTTTTGCTACATAATGGAAAGGGATTTATTTTCCTTTAATATCCACCCAAAACATTATATGTTTGTTAACGATCATATGCTGTTAGAATAGGCTAAAATATCTTTGTTTTAAAATCACGTTGGCTCAAATTGAGTGAGGCTCTTATTTGGTTTGCCGAAAGCTTCTAATCTCGATCATACGACCGTCTTTTGAGTAGTTTTAGTTAAAACACTGAACATTTCAATGATTGGATCTCCGGGATCAGAGCATCAGTGAGCAAAGTTTGCGTCGATTCCACCATTCGATCGCGCAGCTCCATCTTAGCGGTGGAACTCAGTAGCGTAAGTTTTATCTGTTTGGAGGTTTAGACAGTTAGACCGAATTAAAACGTTATTTTCCTCGTTTGCATTGGCTGTCTGTGATAGAAGATTGTTAGGATAAGTGGGGCAAAATGTACAGAAACTAACCTTATTTACGAAGACAGAAAATCTGGCGCCGAGTTTTCCAAGTTTGAGCTGTCGGCGGCGGCGGCGGTAAATATTGTTTTTTTTTTGTCTGAAAATGTCTTATGTCGAGTTGTCTGAAGATTGATATCATCGCTAGCGACTTAAGGTCAACAATAGCGGTCTTTTAGGACATTTGTTGCCAGTATAATTTTATACTTAAGGTCAATAAATCAATAGCGGTCTTTTGGGACATTGATAGCCAATATGATTTTATATTATCTGACATCTGACGTCGTTAACGGTTCGTCTAAATGCTCAGCGATGAATGCTTAGAGATAACTTTTCTCTCACGTACGCTTTTATTCGATTGCCTTGAGTTATGATTTATTGGGAAAATTATGTAAGTTAATTTCCATCATTACTTTACTGTGACATCCCGACGAACATTTGTATTCAGATTCTTAATTGGATTCCTTTGTCAGAAGAGACGCCAATGCAATGTCACAGCAGGGCATTGGCAGAAGAGACGCCAATGTCACGGCAGTGCATTGACTAGAGCTCTGCTCTTTCCTGAACTCGAAATATAAACATGCATAGTTCAACAGATTGAAAGTTAGCCCAGTATCATTCAATGGCATCTCGGGCACTCACTCTTCCCATCGATTAACGCAGTTTCTTATGTGGAGCCAATCTTGACATGTCTATGAACTTCCAGTGTGAAAGGCTATCCCATTCAGGACGTAAACGGGCTCAGAATCTAATGGCGATTGGGCTATGAATCGGCCGTGAGACTGTTGTCGATGCTCACACTGGCAGGGCAGTTCCAATATGGCGGCGCCCGTAAAGCTCACTGGCACCATGTCGAGTGACGTAAACGGCATCGCCGCAGACAGACGCGCAATGAGCTTCAGCTTTTATTTATTGTACTGTCCTGCACTGTGTGCGAGTTATTTGTCTTGGGCATTGTTGTATTGCCAATTAATTGCAGTAGTTGCCCAATAACTGCAGATTAGAACAAAACAACCTAAGCCCTAATGTTATGTTTTGACTTCTTTAAGAATTGGCAAGATTTTGATGTATTTCTGTTTCTTATACATTTGTGCTGCTCTTGGTTTCTTTGGTAAAAAATCCTGAACTACACTTGCATGTGGATAACCTTTTTACTAGGAACTGGGTGAAAAATGACTGACTTTAAAGGCCGCCACAAATGTGAGTTCACACCAGTCCAATAGTTGACTCTGTTTTGTTGCCGCTCCAGGAATCCACCACACAAACTGAATGTCGGCGCTGTAAATGTTAATGGATTCCACCCTTCATCCCGTTTGATACATGAACCAAATACTGGCGCGAGCTTATATAAAAACATCCATGAGTGGCGACCCCTGGGTCCGCGGCTGGGGAATTCGTGTCGACAAATTGTTCTGGGTAACTATTGATCCCCGCTTCATCACACATACCAGACTAGTCATCAGTTGCGACCTTTTCGTGCTGACCACACTGTTTCCACTTCAGCGCGAACCCCACCACACTGTGCAGTGAGCGGGGAACGGTCTCATCCCTCTGCCTCCTGCGTCGCCCCGGTGCCGGTCGAACCTCTTGTCGCCGCCGCCGCCGGGCGGGGGCGGGGGCTGGGCGGCTCTCGTTCCATGCGGCCGCTGTCGCCGGATCCGGCTCATTACTCGGCGGCCGCCTCGCCTGGCCTCTGCTTAGCAGGGCGTGCGCCGCGCCTCACCCAGATTACTCAGCGACGCCGTTAGGGCAAATAGTGTGGCCGTTGGCGAAAATGAGAAAACCGCCAGAGCGCGGCACTGGCGCAGTGGGCGCCATTTATCTGCCGGACTTCTCTATTATGTGTTGTAGTGTCGGGAGACAGCGTGATGACACTGGTGTGCGGGAGACACTGGTGTGCGGGAGACACTGGTGTGCGGGAGACACTGGTGTGCGGGAGACACTGGTGTGCGTAGGTCGCTACGATTCTGATAAAGAGACTCGTTTGATGCCGGTGATATCCCAGGTAATACCGGCTGCAAAAGTTGCCGCTTGGCTTGATATTAGTATTGATTAAACAGATTCTGCTAGCAGCTAGCGGCGCTGCAGCAGCCGTCTGTTGGCAGTTAGCGGTGACTCAGCAGCCGTCTGTTTGGCTATTAGCGGCGACTCAAAGCAGCCGTCTGTTGGCAGTTAGCGGTGACTCAGCAGCCCTCTGTTGGCAGTTAGGGCGACTCCAAGCAAGCCGTCCCGTGTTGGCAGTTAGCGGCGACTCAGCAGCCGTCTGTCGGCAGTTAGCGGTGACTCAGCAGCCGTCTGTTTGCAGTTAGCGGCGACTCAGCATCCGTCTGGTTGGCAGTTAGCGGTGACTCAGAGCGTCCTGGTGGCACGTTAGCGCGTGACTCCAGCAGCCGTTGGTTGCAGTTAAGCGGCGCTGCAGCAGCCGTCTGTTGGCAGTTAGCGGCGCCGAAGAGCGTCTGTTGGCAGTTAAGCGGTGCCCAGCAGCCGTCCCTGTTGGCAGTTAGCGGCGACTCAGCCAGCCGTCTGTTGCAGCTGCGGCGCTGCAGCAGCGTCTGTGGCAGTTTAGCGGTGGCAACAGCAGCCCTCCTGTTTGGCAGTTAGCGGCGACTCAGCAGCCGTCTGTTGGAGTTAGCGGCGACTCAGCAAGCCGTCTGTTGGCAAGTTAGCGGTGCCTCAGCAGCCGTCTGTGGGCCAGGTTAGCGGCGACTCCAGCAGCCGTCTGTTTGGCAGTTAGCGGTGGCACAGCAGTCCGTCCTGTTGGCAGTTAGCGGCGACTCAGCGCCGTCTGTCCCGGCAGTTAGCGGTGGCAAGGCAGCCTCTGTTTGGCAGTTAGCGGTGGCACAGTCAGCCGTCTGTTTGGCAGTTAGCGTGGCAAACATGCAGCCGTCTGTTTTTGGCAGTTAGGCGGGTTGACTCAGCAAGCCGTCTGTTGGCAGTTAGCGGCGACTCAGCGACGCCGCTCTGTCGGCAGTTAGCGGTGCTCAGCACCGTCTGTCGGCAGTGTAGCGGCGACTCAGCAGCCGTCTGTGGGCAGTTTAGCGGCGACTCAGCAGCCCTAGATGTTGGCAGTTGCGGTGACTCAGCATCCCTCTGTTGCAGTTAGCGGCGACCTCAGCAGCCGTCTGTTGGCAGTTGCGGTGGCACAGCCAGCCGTCTGTTGCAGTTAGGGTGGCACAGCAGCCGTCTGTTCGCGTTAGACGTGGTGACTCAGCAGCCGTTCTGTTGGCAGTTAGCGGTGGGACTCAGCAGCCGTCTGTTGGCAGTTAGCGGCGACTCAAGCAGCCGTTCCTGTTGCAGTTTAGCCGGTGGCTCAGCAAGCCGTCCTGTCGGCAGTAGCGGCGACTCAGCAGCCGTCCTGGTCGCATTTAGCGGCGACTCAGCAGCCCTCTGTTGGCAGTTAGCGGTGACTCAGCAGCCGTCTGTTGGCAGTTAGCGGCGACTCAGCATCCCTCTGTTGGCAGTTAGCGGTGGCACAGCAGCCGTCTGTTGGCAGTTATCGGCGACTCAGCAGCCCTCTGTTCGCAGTTAGCGGCGACTCAGCAGCCCTCTGTTGGCAGCTAGCGGTGGCACAGCAGCCGTCTGTCGGCAGTTAGCGGCGACTCAGCAGCCGTCTGTGGGCAGTTAGCGGTGGCACAGCAGCCGTCTGTTGGCAGTTATCGGCGACTCAGCAGCGCCCTCTGTTGAGCAGTTAGCGCGACTCAGCATCCCTCTGTTTGCAGTTAGCGGCGACTCAGCAGCCGTCTGTTGGCAGTTAGCGGTGCCTCAGCAGCCGTCTGTTGGCAGTTAGCGGTGCCTCAGCAGCCGTCTGTTGGCAGTTAGCGGCGACTCAGCAGCCGTCTGTCGGCAGTTAGCGGTGGCACAGCAGCCGTCTGTTGGCAGTTATCGGCGACTCAGCAGCCGTCTGTTGGCAGTTAGCGGCGCTGCAGCAGCCGTCTGTTGGCAGTTAGCGGTGGCACAGCAGCCCTCTGTTGGCAGTTAGCGGTGGCACAGCAGTCGTCTGTTGGCAGTTAGCGGTGGCACAGCAGCCGTCTGTCGGCAGTTAGCGGCGACACGTCAGTGGGCGGTCAAAAGCAGTGCATGATGAGCTGTTTGCCGTCCAGGGCTTCTATCGATTGGGCCGGAGTTGGCCGGGTGTGTCACTTCGTTGGCCGCTACTGGCCGCTGTCCGCCGGGAAGCAACTTTGCAGTCCAGTCACCGACAGGTCACAGGTCGTGCCCCCTGTGGACTCGGGGTTCTCCTGGGGACCCCGGGTCTGCGCACTTCAGCGCTGAGTACTGTCACAGCAGTGAGTTTGGATAGAGACCCTCATAGCCAGAATGTGACCTGGTCGGACTGGTACGAATCAGCCGCATATGACCGGGCATGAACTGATTTCACCTCCTGGCTTAACCGATGGACAGACTGGATTAGATCAAGTCTGAAGTTGATCAAATCTGACATGATTAAGTCCAGATTAATCACAACAGTGTTTAATCTGACAGGCTGATATCTGATTTCACTTGGCCACCTTAGAACTCTTTCTCCTTAGAACTCTTTCAAGACATATTTTGCTCTTATATACCGTTTCGCTGACATTGTAATGTTTCATATTCTTGAATTAATTACTGCGCTTGGTTTCTCCAGGGAAGTGCTCTTATGTCAGTAGGGCACTAGAGCATTTATGTCAGTAGGGACCTCCCTTTAATGTATCGAATTACCGGCGGCAAAGCTCGACTCCCTGGAGAAATCAGTGCTGTGACGGCTGCTCGCTCGCTAAAGGCAGTGCTTGCATTCACTTCATGCTGAATAGAAGACGCACAGGGGCCCGGGAGCTACAAAACCAATTTTGACTAGCCACTACATTTTTATTCGGCGGATTTCGGCTTTTTACTTCAACTGGAGTTCTACACGTGGTTTTTCATAATTAATGCTAATTTTATAACACTTAACATTAAAATAAATATATTTTCTTACGTGATAGTTATATATCAACGTGGTCGTATAACAATAAGGCTTTTATTCATAATCACCTCGGACGGGTACATTTTCTCAGCTTTCAGCACCAGTGTTGCACCAAACACTAAACGTTTTTAGTGGAAACAGATGTCGTCTTTTCCCTGAAAGATATGCTGCACCGCACGTCTGATATCTTCGGTTAGAACCATCGAGTGAAGCCCTCCACGGGCGTCCACGATTCACGGAGTTTTGCAGGAGGGTTTTGCGAATTTTTTTGACCAGAGGCGGATTCATGAGTGGGCATAGGGCCGATACAACTGATAAATCTACCGAAAATAACCACATCGGATTTACAAAAGAACTAAGCAACCACCACGAAGACAATATTGTTTCAAATAATTTATTGATGCACTATGAAGCAAGATTCGATGGGTGATTAACGCAAGTTAACGGAAGCGTGCAAGGGCATTTGTCGAAAATGCCTACATCAAAATCCGTTCAAATCCGTCCTGGATCCGTCCTTGAACGATGACGCGTCAAGCAGACAAAGTTGCCAAGGCATTAATTGCCCACACCATTGTTTTTGGCCACACCAACGTTGTATTTGACACAAAACTTGCTCAATTTGAAGTAATTTTAACGTTAACCCGCGCCATGCCGGAGGAGGCCGGGATTTAGACGCCCCCTAAGGTTTTACGAGGATAACAGAAAAACGGCGTCTCGCAGCGACACTGTTTTTGGCGCAGATGTTCAGGCATCAATTATCCACATTGTCTGAAATTCGTGATCAAAAGTCATCTCAGGTCAGGTCACCAGACCAGGTCACGTGACCCCATCTCCAAAACGTTTGCGGTCGTATTTCTCTGTGTCGTCGTATTTCCTGAGGTCAAATTTCTCAGTGTTGACCTAACCTGGTCAACATTATTATAAATCGAAGCGCTTTGGCGAAACAAACACGGTGGCGTCACAATTATTACGTTATCTTCATTAAGTAAAAAGTTGCTTGCGCAAAAACAGTTTGCCCCCTAAAATAGTCTTCTTGACCTTTGATGATCTCTGGAGCCTAAACTATTGACCTAGCTAAAATTTGAGGTCATTGTAGCGATTGCATTTTTGAAGCGCTTTCGACTGCTTGCTTCCGTTTGTTTCTAACTAGCATACTTCTCAAGATATGGGGGGGGGGGGTGCTGGAGTGAAGTGATACAACTGGAAAATCTGACATTTGATGACCTCTGGTGTCCTAAATATTGACCTGAGCCAAAACATGACTGACATAGTTTTTTTAATGAACGTCCTATAGGAGCCGAGTTCGAGGGGCTTTGAAACACCTCCGCCCCCGGCACGGCGAAGGTGGCGCCCAGCACTGGCATGGCGCAAGTATATACATATTTTTTCCCAGCTAGGAACCGAACTGGTTGAAAAATGAACAGTCAACTCCGCATATTAATTTGTTTATTAAAAATGTTTTAATGTTAAAATGCAAAATATAACCATCCAGCTCTGAATCTCACAACTTGCCACACCATCTTGTTTGGAAACGCTTCTGCCGTGACCGATACCAAATTTATGTTGTTTACAGGGGCATCGTCACAAAATGTAAATTATGAGTGGGCCAGTTTTCGGGAGCAGCTAGGTGTTTGTCCCCTTCCTTAGAACTGATATCAACATCTTGCTAAGGGGGACAAAGCCATCCTGGGTGGTCCCCCCGGTTGTGACGGCACTGTTTGTCGCATAAGGTTTCTTATACAGAACTTTGCTGACAAAGGGAAAACAAATAATGTAAACATGAGTAGAAGTGTGATGTTTGCAGAATTAAAAAACTCGCACTTTCGTTGTGTTGAATGCAAAATAAAATAAATGAAAAATAAACTCTTTCTACGAGACGTTAAGATTAGCCTCGCCAAAGTATGGGGGGGGGGCGTTGTCCCCCTTTCTCCGGGTCCCGAAGTTGTGGGGCAAGCGCTCCCTCTGCCCCCTGTTCCCGGGCCTATGAAGACGCATAATTAAACTTGTATACATGTGTGCGTACTGATATTCTATCAAATACGTTGGTGGTGATGGCAAATGTGTATAATTCTGCAATACTATGAATGTCCAGCAACTACCAGATATTTGCTTTACCCGTTCGAATCAATTACTATAGGAATCTAAAGAATGCTGGCTTAAATACGAATCCGAATCCTATCTACTTCCGAGTGTGAACCATGCTTTATATCCCGTTGAAGTGCAGCGATGGTAGTTGGCATATGCATCACTATCAAGTATCAAATGATGAATGGTTGCGTAATAATTCGCCGACGATGCTCAGGCTCTCAGGTGCAATCCAATTCTAACCGAATGGTAGGCTGTGCCGCAATACGTTACGGCAATGCGGGACAGCCGAAATGGCTGCAAACCTCTGGAGGCCTGCCCCGTTTAGTTCAATTGCTTCCTTTTATGCCTGCTGTTGAGTGCGAGGCTGCGACTCTCCTGCATTGCAACACAGTGCAATGCGTTAACATGCGCCGCATTCACAGGTCAAAGGTCTTTCTGAAACAGCGGACTTGGAATCCTATCATGATCTCACTGCAATGGAAAAGTAGATATGTGATCCCATTGGATCTTTCGATGAAGTGGCACCTGATCTAAGTTTATGCAGGATTTGGATGCGGCCAAATTTAAAAGTGTCACGGATGCGTTTGATCCGATAGGACCCTCACGATCATATCTTTGAATTGTTTTGGGATCTTAAGCCGGCATTGGCTGGGGTCTCAGCCGAACGCCATTGGCTGGGGGTGGGCGTTTTTTGCCCCCTCGTTATCTTCCGAACCAATAACCGCAGCGAGACGCGCAAGGCGGCAATCGAAAGCTCTCAATGAGAAAGCTCTAAAGCACACGCGAAACTGTCCAAATAAGGTTAAATGTCAGGTTACAGTCAGGTGAAAGGTCACAATAAATGTTAGATATTTGAGTTGCTGGATCATTCTTTCCATCAAAAGCTTTAGGTTGATACTTTTATCGCACACAATGCTCTCAAAGGTACGATGCATCTCCCGTGTAAGAAAAACTGACATTTTATGCAAAGGTCAAGCTCAGGTCTTTTATGGTCAAAATTTGAAATGGATTAATATAAATACAAAGGCATGGTTTTAAATCAGTTTTGTCTCAGAAACACAGTGGTGTCATTTATTTTTCTGTATCTGGTCAAAAATCCCCAAAACTTATTGACAAATGACGTCATGAGGAACTCGTAGTTAGGGAGCCATCAGTCATTCACAATTACTGATATTTTTCGATATTTGTTCTGGATATTGTACTTTGTGGTTCTCTTAGATATATTCATTTTTTTAAATATGATAAAATTATGATTTTGAAGGAATTTTCTTCATTTCTTATATTTTGGGGGGTAAAAATTCAACATTTTCAAAAATCTGAGATAACAATTTTCTACCCCCTGTCATTTGCTATATTTTTAAACTTTTAGTATTGCATTTTACTTTAGAAATGGCCTTTGTATAGCCTGTTAGAATTAAGCTGATATTTGCGTTTAAGTTGTGAATAGTGACGTCATTAAATTTGATGTAACTCGAAAAATTTCGACGAATTCGTTTATTTTTTGCACTGAAGACGTTAAATTGATGTAGGAGAAGGTACCCGAGGTTTCGCGTTGGTAGCACAGCTCGTTTTTGAGCTATTTATAAATCCCTGAGGGGTGGGGGGCGTTTTTCGCCCCCCAGTCAATGGCGGGTTATTATACAATTTAACAGCAGATATGGGAATCGAGAAGATTCATCGGCAATTAGAAATCCATAAAAAAGCACACAATACGAATATTTCTGTTGAATCTTGTAAACCTCAAACATTTATTTCAACTTTGAACCCCGGTTGATCATTTTGGAAATCGTATCCCCACTGATAGACAGCTTCGTCATTTTAATTCTCCCGGAGCACACTGGCGCATTGTCTAATATTGGTGTCTAATGACCTTTTTCAAGTTCTTAAAGCAGACACTTCTTATACCGCTTGTCACGAACGCCTTTGTGATTCCAAAACCAATGCATCATGACTGCAAACATCTTTGGTCGGCAGTAGAGCGCCAACACCCTTAGCATGTCCCAATAAAACACAGACACGCTTATCTGTGTACGAGCACGTCTAACGACATCGAACCCCCGCCGTGTTGACCAGGAACAAATATGACTATTTGGCGAGAAACTGTCATTATATACCATCTGCAAATAGCTGCCCTCCCTGGCGGACTATTTCCTTCCCCTCCCTCCGCCTTCCTCCCCACCCTGCCGGCGCCACCCCGCCCCCTCTCCGCCCCCCGAACCTGTAGTCAGCAAGACGCCTCGGCGCCGCAGCCGCGCAGCACACACAATGACCCTCGGCGGCCCCGAGGCGGCGACGCTGCTCTATCGACTGGCAGCGGCAGACCTTAATGAGATGCCCGATGGTGTTATGTATTGTCCGCCGACTGCGGACGCCCCGCCGCATATACTGCGCCACGCCGCCCCATTGTCAGAGCTGTATTAGCGCGGCACTGCTGACGCGCCGCTGCGCCGCCCGCCGTGGACACGCAGACCGCCGCCGCCTGCTGCTAGGCTGACCCGCAGAACACTGACGCCTGCTGCTAGGCTCTGAACCCACAGAAACACTGAACGCCTGCTACTAGGCTGACCCGCAGACCACTGACGCCTGCTGCTAGGCTGACTCGCAGACCACTGACGCCTGCCTACTTAGGCTGACACCGCAGACAAAACTGACGCCTGCCTTGCTAGGCTGACCCGCAGAACACTGACGCCTGCGTAGGCTGAACCCGCAGAACACTGACAGCCTGCTGCTAGGCCTGACCCGCAGACCCACTTGACGGCCTGCTACTGAGGCGACCCGCAGACCAACTGACGGCTGGCTGCTAGGCTGACCCGCAGAACACTGAACCTGCTGCTGAGCTTGACCCGCAGAACCTGACCGCTGCTGCTAGGCTTGACCCGCAGAACACTGACGCCTGCTGCTAGCCTGAACCCGCAAGAAACACTGACGCCTGCTGCTAGGTCTGACCCCGCAGATACACTGACGCCCTGCTGCTAGCTGACCCGCAGACCGCGCCGCCGCCTGCTGCTAGGCTTGACCGCGAACACTTGAGCCTGCTACTAGTCTGACCGGCAGAACACTGACGCTGCTGCTAGGCTGACCCGCAGAACACTGGACGCCTGCTGCTAGGCCTGACCCGCAAGACCGCCAACCGCCTGCTGCTAGGCTTGACCCGCAGAACACTGACGCATGCTGCTAGGCTGAGCCCGCAGACCACTGACTGCCTGCTCTGAGGCTGACCCGCAGACACACTGACGCCTGCCTGCTAGGCTGACCCGCAGCACTGACGCCTGCTGCTAGGCTGACACCGCTGAACACTGACGCACATGCCTGCTAAGGCTGACCGCAGACCCACTGACGCCTGCTGCTAAGGGCTGACCCGCAGAACACTGACGCCTGCTGCTAGGCTGACCCGCAGACACTGGCGCCTGCTGCTAGCTGACCCCGCTGAAACAACTGACGCCGTGCTGTAGGGCTGACCCGCAGAACACACTGACGCCTGCTGCTAGGCTGACCGCAGAACACTGACGCCTGCTGCTTGAGGCTGATCCACAGAACACTGACGCCTGCTGCTAGGGCTGAGCTGCAGAACACTGACGCCTTAATTAGGCTGACCCGCAGAACACTGACGTCTGCTGCTAGGGCTGACTCAACAGAACACTGACGCCTGCTGCTAGCTGACCCGCAGAACACTGACGCCTGCTATTAGGCCGACCCGCAAGAACACTGACGCCTGCTGCTAGGCTGACTCACAGAACACTGACGCTAGTATTAGGCTGAACCGCTTAACACTGAGCCTGCTGCTAGGCTGATCCACAGAACACTGACGCCTGCTGCTAGGTCTGACCCGCAGAACACTGACGAACTGCTATTAGGCGACCCGCAGAACACTGACGCTGCTGCTAGGCTGACCCGCAGAACACTGACGCCTGCTATTAGGCCGACCCGCAGAACACTGGACGCTTGCTAATGGACTGACCCGCCTAACATTTAATCGGATTAAGCCTACAGCTAGGCTGTTCGGCTGGCCGCCGCGGGGCTGTAGCTGTATTGAGGTCTCAGGATAACTGCGGCACGGCACAGTCTGTGTGTTCTGTACAGTGGACAGGAGTGCGGCCGTAGATGAGGGCTTACAACAGCTGACACGGTGTAGAGGAGGGCTTAGAAGGTACTTCCTCTGGCGTACTGTGGCTCATGACCTTCTCGCCGCACCGACAGGAACGTCCGTGCCCTGGCACGACACTGCGCCATATTAGCTGCGGTCCGTTGGGTGGAGCGGTGCTTATCCATGGCAGAGCCACGCCGGCTGGATAATGGCCCAGCCATAAACGGCAGCCAAGCACCGTATTATGGTGGTCAGAAAGGCAGGCAGACTGCCTTCCGTCTAGTCCGGAAAAGGGCGTTGGCAAGTTCACATGCAACCGATCAATACTGCCTCTAACTGAACGCTGGGCGGATCGTTTCTCAGAGATTTAGCCTATCAGCTCACAATGCTCAGATCGCTATTAGCTATATATCAGTTGTGATTTGATCTGGTGCGTTTTTCTGGTGATGAACGCGTCGTTCGACAACAGCTGTGAGTCATCGAGCCGGAACTCTCGGGTAATAATTGTACCGTCACGCGCCGGCCTTTCGAATCCCACGTGACTCGCATCGTTGGTGAAGCCAGGCTGAATCTTCTGTCGCTGCTCTGCCGCGGGACCGGTCGTTCGGACGCGACGCGGCACTGCTGGTGTCATGACCGGTGGCCGTTCGTAGGCTGGTCAGCTTCATAGTAGTCTCACACGTCACACTGCACGTCAGAGACGAAGGCACACATCGCTGATGTGCCGGCTAGAATGGCGGAGGACTTATGCGTCACTCATCGACGTCAACAGCACTCCGACGTCATTTCGGGAGCACCGGTGTCGATTTGTATACTATTAGGGGGGGGGGGTCAATGTTTTCAAATTTTTAACATTAGGCATATGGCGTTGCATGGTACGAATGGAGTTCAAATCTATAAAGTTATCATTAGGGCCCCCCCAATCATTTTCATAAATTGACACCGCTGTTCGTGAGTACAAAGAGAGCTATGATTTCTTTTGAGCATATGCAGTGCAAATATCCGGAATGGTGTGGATCATTGATCGAAGTTTCGTTAGTTAAATGAAGTGTCCCTTGCCTGCAGTATATATTTTATATTTTATTTGAATAATTCAGCGACAGATTGATCGCAGTTTTAAGGAATAAGTTGTATTTAGTTTTTTATAATGTGTAAAAATCCTGATCTATAAACATTCCTTTCTGAATGTTGATATTGACATGAATCATACAAAATCCCTTCTTACTCATCGTTTGCGAAGTCAGTTAATATTCCTTAACGGGATAGTAAAAGGATAGTGCCACTTCTGGAGCATTTCTAAAAAGCAGCAACCCATATGAATGCTGGGAATTAACAATCATGTATGCTCTTGCTCAAACTTACCATTAAGCAATGTATCGGCAAAGCATTGTCTATATTTGTCCGACTCCAAAACGTTGGTCCCAATTGTGCTCAGCACTAAATTCAAGATGGCTGCCCTCATCCTGTTTTGGTGTAACTGTTGCCGTGTCCAAGTAGCGCTTCCAAAGTCGAGAACTCCGAATTCGCCGAGAATTGACCCTGAAACGTCCATCTGTGTTATAGGGTAACGTCATTTAACTTTTACGGCCCTAAGTCGAGCCAGAGCCATTTTTGCTGTTTTGATGATTAAAAAACTTAGTTTGCTGACAATATAATAAACTGCATACGCATTTTTATTTTTAAGTTCATTGACGAGGCGATGTTGAGTTTGAAAATTCAAAAGAAAAAACATAGTTTGCAAAGAAGAGATTCAAAATAGTGATGAGGGGACTGCAACTTTACGAATGATTGCCAACCATTGAAGGTGCGATTTTTTTTAACCTAATGGGGGAGTTTCGGGAACCAGACTCTGCAGGTGAAATCGGACACGCTTAAAGGGAGTGTGCCTACTCTTTTGAAATGTCAAATATATTTTTATTACGGTAAGAAGCTATTGCTTTTGAATTATTGTTTACGGATAAAATTCACGTCTGGAGCCCTTTTAGTTGAATTTTTACCTTAGTATTCTGTTTTGTATTTGTTTTTTTCAAAACTCATAAACGATCGTCACTATAAACAGGAGTAAGCGAAGATGTTACCTATAATGGGCACTGGCCAAGAGCTAACAAATATATGCTAGCGTTGTACATTTAAAGCATGCTTCTAGTGCGAAAGCTCTCTGCGACTATTGATAATTAAGTCTAAACTGCCAGTATGTGATTGGCGACTTTGGGAATATGCTCAGCAACTAAGTGAATTCTGGGGAAACATGAAAGTACAGTTGCTAAATTTCAGAAAAATAATGTTCTACAGACTAGTGTCAACAACTCCACATGACCAATGTGAGTAGGCACACTCCCTTTAATCTACCGATATACTATACAAACTCGTTATTGGCATGCGAGGTAGCGCTCTCGCTTTAATTATTTCCAGCCCGTCCGTGACGTCGGTGGCGCTTTGCGTGCGAGCAATTTCCACCAGCTCTCTCGCGGGGATTGTGTGGCTTATCTGGAAGTTCCGCCTGCACCGTCCGATCTGTCACTGCACGGCCAATTACACGCCACATTACCGCCCCCCACGGAGCGCCGGCCGGCGAACGCTCTGCCAGCTGCCGCTCTCAGAACCGCCGCAAGTGTTTGATCAATACTCTCTCCAGGTAAATCACTCCATTGCCTCCGACTGACCAGGTTTACACGGCTCCTCTGGGACCTGTGGTGACGTGGGCGGCTCGATTCCGGCGGGAGTGGCGTGCGGGGCTGCTCGGGGCAGCTTGGGGTCGCCTGGCTGGGGTCAGGACGAGGGAGTGAGGGGGGCTTCATTAGAGGCCGGGCGCGGTGCGGTTACGGCAGCTGCGTGCGGCAGCGACGTACGACCTTTTGGTTGGCGACAGCCGACAACAGTGGCGGCGGTGTCAACCAGGTCCCAGCCCCGCCCCGCCCTGACCCCGCCCCGGCCGCGTTGCCGGCTGCGAAGCCCTCCCGGCAGCTCGGCCGACCGGCAGTCTGAGTTGAGCAAAGCTCCGATCCTGTTCAGAGCTCACCCCTGATCCTGCTCAGAGCTCACCTCCGACTCCGACGGTCGGCGCCCGGCGGGTCGACAGCAACATGACCGGCCGCTCATTGTCGGCCGCTGTGATGAGCGGACCTGAGCGGACCAGGCGGGGGCGGGGGCGGGGCGACCTCCGCCGCCGACTCGGCCTCCAGTTACGGCCGGCGATATTGATTGCAGCGCGGTCAGCGCGTGCGGCAACCTGGCCTGTCTGCTGCTGCTGCCGGCGGCTGGTGGCGGTTCTGTTGTGTCGCCGGCCCACCCTGTTGCCCCGGTGACGCCGCCGCCGCCGCCGCCGCCAGCCGGCCGGGCAGCCTCACCAGCTGCAGGTGCCCCGGGGAGTGACGGCCGGCACCGGACCGACTGCCGCTGCTGCTGCTGCTGCTGCTGTTCGGGCTGGAGGGTGGGACAGGAGCTGGCGGTGCCGCGCGGTGCGCTGCTGTGACAGGACTGCTGCTGCCACTGGCTGTGAGGTCCGGAGGAGAAGGAACGCGGCGAGCAGGGGGGTATGGGGAGGGTGCTCACCAGCGCTGCGAACTAAGTGTTCTGGAGACTTCAAAGGATAATTATTTGTAAAAGGTCAAGTGTCGCTAGACTGCGAGAGCAAACGAACTTGACTGGGTCTGCGATGCTCCACTGAAATGGTGTAGTTTGCACTGTTTCAGCTGGTTTATTGGAACACCGTTTTTGCTGCGGCATTTGCTAGCGAAGAGGACCTGATCAGGTTCATTGGAAGTGCACTTTGCTTTGTTTGCGCTTTCTCTTATTCCCTGCTTGAAATATGTGTTATTAATATATCTGTTATTTGGATGCATTGGTTACTTTATGTCTCCATGAGGCCATTTTTGGGACGTTTTGCTTGGACCTTTGGACCTTTGGTGATTGCATTGCATTTACTTAGATTAGCGTCTTCCGTTGTGTAACACTGACGATACAATCGAATCCTCTGATTATTAACAACTTTTCTGATGATAATCGTATACAGGCGCGGATCTAGGGGGTGGCGCTATCCCCCCCTGAGCCAGGTCGCGCCCATGCGCGCCCGGAGGGCGCAACCTTTTGTATGTGGCGCCCCCTGACCGAAATCCTGGATCCGCGCCTGATATAGGTACAACAAATTTTAAATGTGTTCATTGTCCATTGTCATTGACATTTGACTTAAAGTCTTGAGCGCATCTGGTGTCACCTTCCATCAAATTGAATCAAACTCGAATTTGTTTTACTGGAAATGAATTTAATTTCCTTATCAGCCTATTTTACACATCAATCTTGCAATCTATTGCAACATTGTTCCTTGACTCCGTTTTTACAATGGAAGCTTTCTGAACTACCGAGAAGTGATGTCGGAAGTAACGTTCTCGCTGTTGTTTTTATTTGGAAGGTGCAATATAGTCTTCTGAAGTATTGTGTTAACATCTTGCTCCCACCACAGGCGCTTATTACCTACATGCAGCTTATGTTGAATTTTTCCATATTTATTTTCCCGATATTAAATTTGTATATGACAGAAGGATAAAACTGGCCGTAATGCTTCACCTTAGAGGCGTCTTATCAAACCAACTGAATGTCATGTGTCGTGGGTGGATGAAAATGGCGCACTTGACCCTGATAAACGAAGGTACTCTGGCGTGAGTCGATGGGGCTTTAGCTTGGCTGTTATAGGTCAGGCGGTATCAAGAGCTTATAAAATGGCTCAACCCTTGTTTGAAATGTTTAATGCCGGAAGGCCAGCAGGGTCTCGGAACATTGCATGCTGTCCGTAATACGTTGTGCACGAAATTATTGGGGCTTTAGCTGTTTGTCTGTCTGACCCAGGAGCTTGCTTACACTAGGCTAGGTTGATCAATAATAAGCCTTGTTCGGTTTGGGCCAAGCATTGGGTGGTGCATTTTTTAATCTTATGCGGGAAGTTTCGGGAACCAGATTTTGCCGATGAAGTAGGACCAGGGGCGTATTTAGGGGGGGGTCACCGCACCATGGCCTCCCCCTTGGGCGCCGAAGGCGCCTCATGACTGAAGGCGCCTGGGAAGGCGGCCTTACCCAAGTGTCAATGAAAGCGCTCCTTTTACATCAGCGAAGTGGCGCCGAAAGGCGCCCGCTGAATGTTGAGGCGCACTCCGGCTGAAATGAAGCGTGGGTTCCAACTGAATTGTAAGGCGCTCTCTGAGTGCACCGGAAAGGCATCCTCCCATCACTTCCAAAGCGCCTCCAATATACTATCGCAGAAGGTGCGCTCCTCAAGTACACCTGCTGAGGCGCCCAGCCCTACTGACCATAAGCTCCGAGGGACCTCCAATACACCTCTAAAGCGTCTTTCTGCACATCTTGTATTCAAAGTCTGTCGCCCTTTGATAAACGTTCTGAAGCCTGCTCACTGCAGATATATTTCAAGGGGCGCTCCTCCATATTACATGTCTATTAGTGTGCACTCCGATAGCAAATATTAAGGCGCCCTGCTACATATCTTCCAATGAGCGCCCCATTGCTACTCTATGAAACGCTTTTCCACGTGAAAGTCTTTACAATCTGCGGGCTCCAATACAGCGCCTTCCAAAACGTCTCCATGGCGCCCTCACTAATACTTCAAGGGCGTCCTTGAATACACTTCGGAGGTGTCTCCGATACAATACGAATAAGGCCGTATGAAGGCGCACTCCGAACAACCCTCTGAATACGCGTCCCACATACCTCCAAAGGCGCCCACCGATACGATTCACTTCTGAAGGCGCCCTCTCACATAGTCCAAAAACTTCCTCAGATACATATCTCCGAGGCCCGAGGGCGCCCTCCCTCTAAACACCCAAAGGCGTCATTCGCTGAATGTGAGGCGAGGGCGCCTCTGGTCTCACAAGAGGGTGTTTCTTGAGATATTTGGTAGGGCGCCAACGGAGATGTATCGTAGGGCGCCTTCAGAGATATTTGGGAGGACGCCTTTAGAGGTGCATCGGAGAGCGCAATTTGGAGGCGTGTGGGAGAGCGAGTTTTTAAACTTGTATCGAAGGTTACCTTTGGAGTTGTATTGTGGATGGCACCTTAGAGAATATCGTCATTCCAGGGCGGCCATTTTGGAGGTATACGTGGTGGCATGGAGGGCGCCATCGAGAAAGTTTATCGAGCACTGTTCTACCCCCCTCCCCCCCCACACACCGCTCAACACATCGTTCTCGCTGAGGCGCCTTCATGTGTGGGTTGGCGGCCCTTGAGGGCTTGGACACCCCTTGGCGGATTTGTCTAAATACGCCATGGAGTAGGAACACAATTACTAATACGCACCAAAACTCAATATTTGCCCGCGGAGGTTGAGAATAATCCCTTTAATGACATATATTACTATGTATGTGGACCGCGCTTTAGAGTTCAAATGGTATAAACATACGGGCTAAGTCGTAGACTTAGGAGCAAATAAACTGTTGTTTGTTTATTTATTACACGCGCATGGCGCCCTTTTTATCTTACACCTATTCCACATTGTCCGTTTGGAAGAGTTTTGCTTGTTGTAGACGCATGCGAATTGTGACGAGTAAAACGTGTTTCTGTCGTTTGGTCTAGATTTAGTTTTCCTGAATTAAATCATGCTAATTGGCCTTCATTTGTGCATCGACCCGCTCGTAAAGTTAATGTGTGGAGTTACGTCTGGTGCTATCCGGTGACTATGCTCAATCAACCCCGGCTGCAAAGCAACCCACAATGACTCATTCCGTCTGTCCCCCGTCTGTCCCCCGTCTGTCCCCCGTCTGTCCCCCGTCTGTCCCCCGTCTGTCCCCCCGTCTGTCCCCCAGCTGTCCCCGTCTAGCGGCCGGCCCCCCGTCTGTCCCCCGTCAGTCCCCGTCTGTCCCGTCTGTCCCCGTCTGTCCCCCGTCTGTCCCCGTTCTGCTCCCCGTCTGTCCAGTCTGTCCCCGTCCTGTCCCCGTTCTGTCCGTCTGTCCCCCGTCTGTCCCGTCGTCCCCGTCTGTCCGTCTGTCCGTCTGTTCCCCCGTCTGTCCCGTCTGTCCCGTCTGTCCCCTCTTGAGTCCCTCCGTTCTGTCCCCTCGTCTGATCGCCGTCTGTAGTTAACCGGGTATTATTCCCCCCGTCTGTCCCCCGTCTGGTCCCCGTCTGTCCCCCGCTGTCCCCCGTCATGTCCCCGTCTAGATCCCCCTCGTCCCCGTCTGTCCTCACGTCTGTTGTTACCCCGCGAGCCACCCGCGTCTGTCCCACCGTTCTGTATGGCACTCCCCCGTCTGTCCCCGTCTGTCCCCCGTCTGTCCCCCGTCCTGTCCCCCGTCTGTCCCCGTCTAGTCCCCCGTCTGTCCCGGTCTGTCCCCCCGTCCTGTTCCCCGTCTGTCCCCCGTCTGTTCCCCACGTCTGCCGTCTGATCCCCGTCTGGTCCCCCGATCTGTGCCCCCGTCTGTCCCGTCTGCCCCGTCTGTTCCCCGTCTGTCCCCCGTCTGCCCCGATCTGTCCCCCGTCTTGTCCCCGTCTGCCTCCCCCGTCTGTCCACCAGTCCTGACCCGTCTGACCCCGATCTGTCCCCCGTCCATGTCCCCCGTCTTGTCCCCGCTCTGTTCCCCGTCTGTCCCTTCTGACCCGTCTGACCCCCGTCTGACCCCGTCTGTCCCCCGTCTGTCCCCCTTTCTGGAACCCCGTCTGACCCCGTCTGACCCCGTCTGACCCCTGTCCTCTCTCGGCAGGTGTCTGTGTACGGGGAGACATGTCGCGGCATGGCTGACCTGCTCAGCTACGGCGAAGAAGACATCAGTCGGCTTTTCCCCAAGTGTCGCGGCCAGCTGTCGCCGGCAGATCATGTGAACAGCCGCGACTGATCGACCTCAGCGAACCACCCACTGGACCCGGAGCCGGAACCTCGCCAGGACACGGCCCCGGAGTGGGAGCCACGCCCGGAGTCATGGACGAGGTGGTGCGTCGCGGCTCTTGCGAGCCGCCCGGCGACGCCGACTCCGATTCGAGCTCGGGCCGGCCGAGCGCCTCGCGCGACTCGCGCATCGAGCTGGCCGGCGGCCGCGAGCTCTTCTGCCAGAGCCGCAGCCGGCCGGGTAAGCGGCGGCCGCAGCCGGGCGCGCGCGGCGACCGCCGCCTCCCGGCCGAGCCGCCGCCGGCAGAGGCCACCAACTCACTACATCTGGCCATCCTCGGCTTCCAGCCGATCCGCGAGACAGCGCTCGGTGGCTCGGTCGGCATGGGCGGAGACGGGTTCGGCGTAGGAGAGACGCCCGTGGATGGCCGTGTGGCGATCGGTGACATATCCTGCGCGCCGGCGACAGCGGCATTGACGGCAGGCTGGCAGACGAACGGACGTGCCGCTGGAGAGGACACTGCTGGTGCTGCACCTCCGCGTACGCCTGACGCCCAGCGCCTGATCGGGTCGGTACCGATCGCTGAGTATGAGGGATCACCCCGCCGGTATGGACCTAAGCCAGCGGGGACGCGGCCGGCTGGAAGACCCGGGTTCCCGCAGCGTGTGTGGCAGGAGCCGGCTCGGGAGCCGACGCGGGAGCAGGGTCGGGAGCCGACGCGGGAGCAGGTCTGGGAGCAGGGGAGGGAGCAGGGACGCGATCCGCGCTGGCCCGACAGACAGATGGTGGAGCAGGCCGAGCCGGCCGGACAGTACTTCTGGCCGGCTGAGGTGCGTGAACTAACGCAGGGAGAGCCGGGCGACTGCGCGCTCACCGAACTATCTCAAGCACTCGCGGACCTGTCGACCGGCGGCGGCGAGCCGGCCGCAGTGACCCCGGCGGTGGCGCCGTCCGCGGCCGCGGCGCCGCCGGCCGTCCTATCAGGTGTCGCGGCGGGGCCGGAGGGGCCGGGCGAGCCGGCGGCCACCGAGCGGGTCTCTGCGGCGGCCGGCGGCCAGTCGGCGGGCAGTGCGGTGGTGGGACCTGCGTGCGGCGCCGGTGCGGACCGTGACAGTGCAGAGCGTCAGATGGCCGCCGCCGTCGAGCCCAGCCTGAACTTCACACTGTCGCCGGAGACGACCGAGTGTGACTCTGGCGAGATGGAGTCGGAGCTGTCTGAGGGCAGTCTGCCGTCCAGCGGCCGGCTCGGACCCGCCATGCCGGTGCTGGAGGATGGACTTTCCGATGGGGAGGTGACTGACGAGGAGGGGGATGCACCGCCGCCGCCGCCGCCGCCGCCGCCAGTGGTGGCACCCGCTGACGCCACGGCGGCGCTGATCCGGCATCATCTCAGCCAGCTGGAGGGAGAGTGGAGACAGCCGCCGCCGCCGCCGCCGCCGCCGCCGATGGCGCTGCCGGGGGACAATCGACTGGCTAACATCACACCGACTCGCCAGAGGGAAGTGGAGACGTACCTGTGTCAACAGCAGCTGCAACAGCAACTTCAGGAGCAGCAGCAGCAACAGCAGCAGCGGTTGATGCTACAGGAACAACTCCAAAGGAAACCGCAGCAAGAAAACAGCACAAAGCAACAAAGCACACAGCAACAGACAGCAACAACAGCAGCATACAACAGCACAACAGCAGCAACACAGCACAAAGCAACAACCAAGCAACACAGCACAAAATAAAACTAAAGATACAACAAATACGCATAAAAAAAAAAAAAGATAGAAACAAAATAACACAAAGAAACAGCAACAACAGCAACAACAGCAACAGCAACAACAGAAGATACTCCAAGAACACCTACACAAACAGCAACAGCATATTCAACAGCAACAGTTGAAGCAACAACAACTACAACAGCAACATCCACAACAATACCAACTTCAACAGCACCAGCTACAACAGCAGCAGCAACAGCAACAACAGTTGCAACTTCAGCAACAGCAACAACAGCAACAACAGCAGAAGTACAGGGTCCGATATGGCAACGGGGACCTGGACCTGAGATCACTGGATCCCTTGGGTACGTACTGCAAGGCACCGCTCGTCACGCGTGCGTTTCAAGGTTTTGGGGACCCACTGTGGATTGGGGAACCCACTGTGGGTTGGGGAAGCCACTGTGGGTTGGGGAACCCACTGGGTTGGGGAACCCACTGGGTTGGGGAACCCACTGGTTTGGGGAACCCACTGGGTTGGGGAACCCACTGGGTTGGGGAACACACTGGGCTGGGGAACACACTGGCCTTTGCTAAGCTGTGCATGGTATTGTGTAATGTGTTTATCATTGATAGGACAATGTGCAATCTATATTTGGTCATTGATATGACTATGTGCTCACAGATTGATAGCTGAAATGTATGCTTCGTGACAGCCGGTAATGCTGGGCATCACGCATGTGAATTTCTTATGTAGCTATTCAATCAATTTCTTCCACTTATCTTATCTCACATATTTTTTTTAGGCTATTTTCCGAATCAACCGTTATATGCCTTCCAGTTCTTTATGGAATTTCGATCAGGCAGATGGGCGTAGCAAACAATTTATTTTCCGCTTATGTACTCCGCGGCCCCGCCCGCGGCTCGTCAGCCTTTGATCGTTCGACCACTGTGTAGTCTGTGTGTGTGTGTTGCTCTGATTGGCCGGCGGTTCTAACGGAAATGTCAGATGAAGTTTACCCAGCCAGACGCTGCCGATTGTAAACACTCTCTGCAGCAGCACTCAGACCGTGCTGGCCCTTGAGACAGCGGCATCAGGAGCTCACCGTGGGGGTGGGACGTTACAAATACGCTCTGCATGGCTCCGCTGACCGTAGCGGCCCGCTCTCCGTATATCTCCGCTCATGGACGCGGGGGTGGGATGCTCCGCTCCTGAGGTGACCCACACCGCGTATCTCCTCCACTTCCTCTGCCCTGCCGGCGGCCCTGTCAACGTGTCTACCTCGCAGGCCGTCGGCGGTTCAGCCCTCAGCTCTGCCTGCCACGGCCCAGTCGGCAGCTCGTCCCTCAGCTCTGCCTCTCACGGCCGGGTCGGCAGCTCGTCCCTCAGCTCTGCCTCTCACGGCCGGGTCGGCAGCTCCTCACGGCCCGGTCGGCAGCTCCTCCCTCAGCTCTGCCTGCCGCGGCCCAGTCTCTGCCTGCCGCGGCCGGGTCGGCAGCTCGTGTCTCTGCTCTGCCTGCCGCGGCCCGGTCGGCAGCTCGTCCCTCAGCTCTGCCTGCCGCGGCCCGGTCGGCAGCTCGTCCCTCAGCTCTGCCTCCCACGGCCCGGTCGGCAGCTCCTCTCTCAGCTCTTCCTCTCGCGGCCCGGTCGGCAGCTCCTCCCTCAGCTCTGCCTCTCGCGGCCCGGTCGGCAGCTCCTCCCTCAGCTCTGCCTCTCGCGGCCGGGTCGGCAGCTCCTCCCTCAGCTCTGCCTCTCGCGGCCGGGTCGGCAGCTCGTGTCTCGTTATCAGCCCTGCTGCGTCCCCAGGGAGGAGGAGGCGTCGGAGGCGCGCCGCACCACACCACACCGTCCTGCGCCGCGGCGCTGTACTCTGTTATGGCAGCCAAGGTCCTATGGCAGCGATAATGACGCCGCCGCAGCCGCCGCCGGCGTCAGCGTCCGGTTACAGCGCCGTGCTGAGTGACGGCTCTGTTGTGCAGCGTCCGCGGTCGGCGGTATTCTGCTGATGGTATTCTGCTGATGGTATTCTGCAGATGGTATTCTGCAGAGGGTATTCTGAAGACGGTAGTCTGCAAACGATGGTATTCTGGAGACTCGTTTTCCGCAGGCTGTGCTCTGGTGCTGGCTGTATTTCGAAGATGGCATTCTAGAGGCGGGTTGGGGGATGATTTGCTTGCCTGTATTGTCTGAGTGGCGTTGTTCGAGGTGAGTTGGGGGCTAGATAGGCTGCGTCGGTTTGTGGAGGCCGACTTGCTTGGCGCTTCTGCTGGAGGTAGGCCAGGCGGTGTTCGAGACCAGTGCTGGGTCCGGTCGGTTGTCAGTTTGTGTAGGCTGTGGAGAGGGCTTGGCTACATGTGGGGCCAACTCTTCTGCTGTTTAGGGGGCGGGCAAGCGCGGCCTTTGGTTGGGTGGTAGCCGATTTCTACCGGGACTGAGGTGCTTTCTTCACGTTGTTCTTACCGGGACTGCTGTGACAGCAGTCCCATGAGCTCGGCGATCTCCTAGTCCTGGCTCGCGGGAAGGGCTCGCCCGCCGCCTGTGTGATCGTCTATACGGCTGAGTTTGGAGTGACGTCGACTCACTTCCTCCGCACGGTTTCTTCCTGTGCACGGTCAACAGGTCCTGTTGACCCGACTATAGCGCCCTTGTTACTGCCCTCGTTCTGAGTCGTCGCTCTGATATCCGATTAGCCGTCTGTTGGTTCTTCGTAGTGTCGACGCGTAGCAACTGCCTCACTGTTGTTTGTACCGGTGTTTTGCGCTTTGCTTGTATCCACCGCCCAACAGTTCATATCGTGGTCTGTTGTAAACTGATCTGCGATAACGCTCGATTCAATGACCTGCGAGAACCCGCAATTCAGTGGCTTGGATTCAGCAAACGTGCTCTACTCGGTCGGCTTTTATCGCAGACTCTTGAGCGTGGCCGCCTTTAACTTATCTGCTCTGATATCTGAGCTACGTACTACCTACCACTACGAGAGTGGCAGTCAGCAGCTTTCATAGCATGCGTCGCCGTGTGTGTGTCTGCCACGACGGAGTCGCGTCCGGCAGCCGGGCACGCGATGGACTCGCGATCGTGCGTGACCGCTCCTGCGAGTTGCCGATCATGTTGTGCACGAGTTGCTGCACGCACGGCACTCCAGCGTGCTGGCGACCGGAGATTGGCGTCCATGTTGGGCCGGCGGCGGGCTGTTGTGTGCTCCGGGCGTGCTCCGGCGTGCTCCGGGCGTGCTCCGGGCGTGATCCGGGCGTACGATGGCGTGCTCCGGGACCTGGCGTGCTGTGAGCGTACTCTTGGTTGGCTGCTGCTCTGAGACTGAGGCGGGCACTCCTCTGAGTTCTGACACTAGCCTAGTCGCCTTGGGGCGTGGTGTCCTGGTGTGAGGCGATACAGAAGCTCCCAGAGACGTGGCGTCGTCTCACCTGAGTATGGTGCCGGTGACACTGGACTGGACAGCGGGTCAGGACGGGACGGCTCGTCTGCCCAGGTCAGGGTGATCGAGACACGTTCGGTCAGGTCGGGACAAGACACGGGTGACTGGACTGCCAGGCTACCCGGGCCAGGTCAGACCGAAACAGGCAAGTTAAACCCGGCAAGACCGGACAATGTCGAACGATTGCGTCGTTTCTTTCTCCACGACTGACTCGTTCAACCACGGCGACAGTCTCGTTCAGCTCGTTCAACATTTGGACGATTTATTCGTTGGTCGTGCGGAACTGTGCTGTTTTAATGCTATTGAGCCAATTGGGGAGGCGGAGTGAGTCGTGCTGAGCCTGTCAGGCAGCCAATGGCTTGACGTGGCCAGCCAATGTCATAAAACACTTGACGAAGCTATTGGCCTATGAATTTATGCATGCCAAACGAGGAGCGTCGTGTTTCATGGGAAGGGCTCGCCCAAACTGTCAATAAATTCGGTCAGCTGCTTTGTTTAACGCAGACCCCTTTTTATCCTCCCGACTACCGGTCCTATTTCTCTGTCACGCCCAAGTTAACCCGGGTCTGGTGGTTGCTGACCACCGGGCATGTGGTGGCCCCGAGCCGCCCCCGGGAGTGGGGGCCGCCTTCATGGCTTGGGTCCTCCTCGCATCTTCGCCCTACGGGGAAGGGTTCATGGACGGTTGCCCGGTCGGCGTTCCATTTTGATTCACTTTATCACATCTCTTTCATCACATGGCTACGCAATGTCCCGTTTGGATCAAAGCGGTTGTATCCTAACTAAACCGAAACGGAATTGTTGAACGCGAGTTCACATCTCCGCCCGTGTAGCTCAGTCGGGAGAGCGCTGGGCTTAAGATCAGACCCAAGCTGGCAAGGTGGGCTCGAGTCGCTTCGGCGCTAGCTAATTTGCTCCGGGCGGGGATGACCTGCGGCTGGTGGCAGTGGCCACATTTAAGGTCCGATGAAGCCAGCGGGTCTGGCGGTCCGCCTCTGGTCTGGTCTCAGTCGTTGGGGGCTGTACAACTTTCGCTTCTAAATTATGTCGTATACCTGTTATTGTCTAATCGGATGGTAGGGTCAGGGCTCGCGCAAGAAGTTCTGCTTATCGTTGGTCCTGATTCTGCAAATACATCCAATCAAAACATTCGGGATAAATGTATAAAAAACAATGCTAGTAGTTTGGTCGATTCTGCTGCATTTGCCTGACCCCTGGCGCCGCTCGGAGGGTCTGGGTCAGGTTTCGATTCTGTTAGGGACTCACGTGTTTGCAGTTGGATCTATTTTGCTGATATAGATTGTGCCGCCCGGGGTCTGGGCCAGGGTCTAGGCCAGGATCTAGGCCATGATCTAGGTCAGGATCTAGTCCAGGATCTGGGCCAGGATCTGGACCAGGGTCTAGGCCAGGATCTGGGCTAGGATCTGGGCCGTGGTCTATAGACCAGGGTCTGGGCCAGGATCTGGGCCAGGATCTGGGCCAGGATCTGGGCCAGGATCTGGGCCAGGATCTGGGCCAGGATTGGGCGAGGGTTCTAGGCCAGGGTCCTGGGCCAGGGTCATAGGGCAGGGTCAGGGCAGGATCTGGTCGGGGTCTGGGCCGGGGTCTGTGGCGGGGTCCTGGGCGGGGTCTGGGCCGGGGTCTGGCCGGGGTCTGGGCCAGGGTTGGGCAGGGTCTGGGCCGTGGTCTATTAGGCCAGGGTCTTGGACCAGGAATTGGGCNTTTTTTATATCGAATGCCAAATAAGGTGAGAAGCCGAAATCCGCGGAGAAAAAAAAAAGAGGTACCTTTATGCCAAAAAAAGTTGCCGCCCCCCCCCCCCTAAACCGAGCGGCTGGATCCGCCCCTGGGCCTAGAGGGGCGCAAACCCCATGAACGACTGGATTGTAGTGTAAACTGTAATGTACTAGGTAATGACCGCAGAAAGAGGTACGATCATTGGCAAGAGCATCCTACGCTGGTCGTGTGTCGCTGCGCCACACATCAATCAAACCGTGGCGTGAATATTCTACTCCGAATCTGCATCGTGGCTGTCGCCAAAAGAGGGCGCTGATTGGGTCGGGAGCGTGGCAAACAGCTGACGTCACATGACACTGACCAATCAGCTGTCCTCTCCTCCCCGCTCGGTCATCATCCCTGAGACACGGCGGTGGAGGGAGATGCTGCTCCTGGACAGTATCTAGGGAGTGATTAATAGTGACGGCAGGATGGCTCTCTCGCCAGGCTATCGGCGGTGTTTGTCGTAACTAATGGGATCGATAGGAGGCGAGATTCACGCTGATTTGCGGCCGGTGGTTCAGGGGCGATGTGTAGCAGGTTTGAGCCGTCGAGTATCGTTATTTTGTCTGTGGTGGTGTGGTCCCGATAAGGCAGAGATAAGAAATCGTCTCTGCGTGGGTCCGTATAATTGGGCAAACTCAAGTGCTCTACAGGGAAGATTTATAAGTCAGCACACCAACTATGAATACGTCACTGTCTTGCCGTGACTGTTATCTTAAACAAATGAATTAATTTAACCTTCAAAACGTAAAGGAACGATAAAATGTTCAAAGTCGGTCCATGCTTTATAACCTATATCCATGACTTTCGAGAATCATACTCAGGAAAAACTCGCAGTAGGTCACCATTTCGCACCTGCCAACTGACCATCTCCTACAGCGGACACACTGCACAGACAGCGGACACAGACAGCCCACCGGACAGCGGACACAACACACAGACAGCCCGCCGGACACGTGGCCTGACCCGATAAATCTCGTCCCCTGGCGTCAACAACAGTGCCTGGCTGTTCAAACTTATCTGGACACAGTGTTCAAACAGGGTCGACGTGGTCTGCTGTCTGATCGACCCGAGGTGACCCAGATTCAATGGGCTATTGTTACCGCCAGAGACCACCCGGGGGTGGTGGCATGCGCTGAGTCCCCCTCTAACATCACTACTATCAACGTGCTCTTCGACTAGCATTGTGACAACTAACAACACAGATGCAGCGTAGAATCGCTCGAGTCAAAGCTTCGGATCACCCGACCGAACTCAGGCCCAGGGTGAGGGGGGTTCAGTGTGTGGGGTGGGGGGAGGGGGGGCAGTTGACGCTGAGTTTTGCAACACTTAATAATGTCACCTACACTTATAAGCTAAACTACATCCTGCAGTGGTTTTCTGCAGGAAAATTTCGTGATTTTAGTCTTGTTTGTTTATTGAAGTTAAAGCGCGCCGACGCCTTTGGTCAATTTGCGACCATGTGATTTTAATCTATTGTGTTTTTAATAAAATTTAGACATACCTATTCGAGACAACAGTCATAAGGTAGGTAAGTCGTTGCTATGTTGATGTAAATTCAAGACACTTTCTACAGCTCGGTTCCATAGATCATTGTTTGGTGAATAATATTTGTATAACACTACCAAAGGTACGTCATGCCTAGAAAATGCCACCACTTCTTATTTATCATCTGTGTTAAAAAGAATGGTCCGACTTAAGACAAACTCTCCATGACAATGTATTAACATTCTCAAGAACGCCAGGAGCAGCATTTGTCAGTCGTATCCCAGACACATTAATCACAGTGCTCAGGAAAATAAACACGGCACCTCTGAAGACGTATATAACTCAATGAATACCTACTCCATCGCTGCCATTGCAATGAGATTGTCTCTCGCTGTTGACTACTGATGTGCAATGCTCTGAGTCTCAGTCCCGACCAATGCAATGTTGGTACGGTCTCGGTGATATAGGGGTTGGACCGAATGGGATTCTCATCGCAGCATTCATCTTCCCTGCATAAAGTTACTTCGACATGAGAGGTTACATTATGTAAATGGAATGCATAATTCAAAGCATTATCATCTGAAGAACAGATGAGCAGAAGACGTAACTTAGCTGAATATGATGACATTCAAGCTCTCTGATGATGTGGTGCATGCAAAACAATTTGTTCATGCGCGGGAACAGAGTGTCACACATTACCGATAACTTGTCGGAACAGGGTTAGTCGTTGTTACTTGTTATGTCAAAATATTCACTTTGCAAGCCACAGCAACTGTATCAATTAATAATTGTACCGATAACAGAGACGTTACCATAGGCCCAGGAACGGCGGGGGCAGCGGGGGCACTTGCCCCCCCAAACTTTGGGACCGCGGGGGCGGCGCCCCCCCCAACCTTGGCGTTGCTGATTTTAACGTTCCGTAAAACAAAATCATATAAGACATCGAAAGTGTGATTTTTTGCACAATTATGCAAACACCACACTTCTACTCATGACTCATGTTTACCTGATTTTTTGTCCTTATTTGTCAGCGAGGCTCTGTATAAGAAACCTGATGCAAAAAGTTTAAACGGGAATGTTTCACTTCTCTGAAAGTTGCTTCATGTCCGGCCGCGTTTGTGGTGCAAAATATGAAGTTTTGCTGCTGAACATACGATTCTCTGACATTTGTTTCTCACAAACAGTGCTCAATTTCATGAAAAACTAAGTTTTAGTATTTGGGCTGATGACGTCATATGAAATAAGTTTTTGAAATATAAAAAAACTTCACGCTGTAATATGTATGACTAGTGTATGGCTAATGTATAGCCGAATGTACAACAAGTCTACTTTTATCAACATTTGATAAAAAGGGATGACGACATCGGCTTTAAGAGGCTACCCTAATACCACCTAGGGCCTATTTTTTGGGCGATGTCAAAACCAAACTCCAAATTACTTTCGATTAGACCTCTGTGGTGTTTTAACTTCTACAATACTTAATTTCAATGGAATTCCAACAACTTGGCCATACTCAACTCAAATCTTATGTTAATGTGACATTCCCTTTAAGTCCGTCATATGCTATTACGTAGGGGTAGGCTGTTTTTAACGTTAACAACCATTATGGTCGTTTGTGAATTGTGATTGTAAGGGCAATGTTACAGTTGGTCTTGGCGCAGAAGTTCAGCGTATGTTGCAGATTCTGACGTTAAAGGAAATAGTTTCCACCTTTTTTCAAATACTAATTTGATTATATTTTCAAATATAACTTCTTTTCATAATCTCCGGAGTGCTTGAGCAAGGAGCGTATATATATATATATATATATTTGGGTATTGTTATTTTGTACTGACCTCTCCTTGAAATATCTTAACAAAAATACTTTTTCAAAAATAGATTAATATTTTTACAAAAAAAGATGAAAAAGAAGAAATTAATTTTTCTATACATGTCAAAAAGCTACATCGGCGATTCAGGACAGAAGGAAGTAAATTAATGAATTTCATCAAAACTATTATGCGTTCTCTCAAAACGTCAAACGCGGCTACATACAAGATTCGATGTATAGTCGCGTAAGATACTGCACAGCCTCTCTGCCTAGGGCGTGTGAGTCCCACCGTAGGCCTCTGCCTCAGACGTGTGAGGCACACGATCCTCGACAAAAAGTTAAATATATTTCGGCTGGAGAGCCCTTTCAGCCCAGAAAACTTGCAGTGAGGGTTTTTTCAACACGGGCTACAAAACTGCTATATCAGCTTAAAACCCATGTTGAAGGTGAACTATTTTCTTTAAAAGATATGTCATTTGTCATACTATCGCTGAAGTTTCGGGAAAATGAAACTTTGTCTTTTGCATGGGGCCTTCTAGTCCTGTGTCGAAAGTATAGGTACTTAGCGCAACGAGGTAATCCATTCACCACTACCCGCTTTTTTATCTGCTCTTCAAATATGTTAGGTATCTCAGTTCAAAACCCAAGTTAAAGGTGAGCCCTTTTACATCAACCCTATATGGGAGTAAAGGCGAAACACCTGGCTGCAGCCCTCCGGCCTCCATTCAAAATGTTGCGGCTACGCCTAAAAACTGTAATTTGGTAGCGGTCATGGCAGAAACGTTTTCAAAGAAATTAGTAGGGCAGGTTTTGAGATTCAGTGCTAGATAATAACATTTGTCAATGTGTTAGGTTCCTAGCTTAAAAATATGTCCTTTTTAACGTTAAAATGCCTTCAAATTGTGAAAGTTTTTTGTCAAATACAACGTTGGTGGGCCAAAAATAAAGGTGGTGGAGAAAATGTTGTCTTGCCAACCTTGTTTGCTTGACACGTCAAAGATGGATTCAAAACGACAAATAGGTGGTTTAGGGGCCAAATCCCAAAATGTATAAAATTACCATAAGCGCTTGACAGACTTTGTTGCCTTAGGCTTGAATAGGTGAATTAAAAATATTTTTGTGTTTTAAGTTGAAGTTCCTTGGATATCCTTTTAACTGCAAAATGTGTCGATTTTCTGCCTATTTCAGGTGCCATGGCTCCTTCAATGGCCAGATATTAGGTGTGCGGTGCAGCATATCTGCCAGAGAAGAGACGAAATATGCTTCCAAAAATCAACACCAGCCTTGAAAGTTGATAAAATGTACCTGTCCGTTTTGTATGAATGCAGACCTTATTGACTTCAATCATTGTGATCTATAATTATATAGTACCAGTAAAACGCCTTAAACGGCGAAGGACGAGCGAGCCCGAATAAATCCGCGACAATTTATCATCCGCCCAACGGAGGTTTGTTTGTGCGAGGCATGCGTTTTAATTGTTTTCGCTGTGTTGCTTTGTCATGCTTTGTCGTTGCAAATAGATCCGAACTAAATCGATGCTTTGAACTAAATAGGTTTTGCAGCGTATTTTAAATTTGCAATTATAAGCTTCATGTTTGTAGGCAAAAATACATTTTGGGTGGGTATTGAATGGATTTGATTGTGTTTTACAGCACCATCAATTTATCGTTGGTTACCCTTTGATTTTTGACGCTCGGCAGTGTAATTGAGAAAATATAAAATCAGCTGCATCAGTGTAATAACCGGCGGTTTTGAACAGCGAAATATTGCATATTAAACCGAAACTTGTTACCATGCATTCTATATTAACGGGTCACTTGGTCTTACATATTAGTGTTTTGTTTTATCGCTTCACGTACCATCAGGTGGCCCAAGCACTGATTTAAATCGTGGAAGAAGTCATAAAAACCATGAATTTGCGCTTGTATAGCAGTAACTTTGCACGTACCACGCGCCGCTGATCGACACATAATGCATAACACCCGGGCAGATCGTTTCCTCTACACATCTGCGTTCAAAAACAGTGGTCCTTCCGACTTTTGGTTGCCGAGATATAGGTCCGGTATTGCAACGATTTTTGCAGGTAATTTTCGTGACGGAACAGGGGTGCACGTGCGCACGTGCAGTGTGACCCAGAGTTTGACCTGTGCAACGCAACATTGCCAGTGGTTGAGTCTCAAACCACACACAAAATTTCAGCTTAATAAATTCAGCCGTTTCTCAGCTACAGCAAGATAACGTTTCCTGACACCCCTGATGCGGCACGTGACACGCGCCATGCTTCATAATTTTATTGCATGTGGCTATCAGATAGCGAAGACCGCTTGTCAATCGGACGTGCGCTTGTAAAGATATGAGCTTCTCAAAAGCGTCGCCACGGGTCGGGTCGGGTCGGGTCGCTCATAATCAGATTTTTCCCATATACCACGTAAAGACGAGCGAACGCTTCGCACTCGCTCGTAATTTCATATATTTATTTTCAATTTAAAGTGTTTAAACGTAAGCATTAATTAAGAAAATCCCCGTAAAGCTCCAACTTAATTTTAAGTCGAAATTCGCCGAAAAAAATGGGTGGCTAGCCGAAATTGGTTTTGCCCCCCCCCCCCTCTTTGAAATCGTTCCCGGGTCCCTGGACGTTACAGTGTGGCAATATTACTTGATATTCTAATTTCATGCCATGTGCCCTTTTAAGGTATTCCACATGAATTTGTCCGAAACATAACCGAATTCGTCACTTGGCCTTGCCCTGATTGGACTGCTGGCTCGATGCCTGCATCGGATTGGCATCACCCACTAATACCCCACCATGGACACTATCAATCGTGACCAGTCCGGCTTCACGGTCTATCTGCCGTCCTCTCGGCCTGACCCTGGCCGTCCTCTCGGCCCGACCCTGGGGAGCCGTTTTCTGGCAGCTCCGCGCGGTGGCAGAGTGGCTTGTCCGCAGCGGAAAGGAAGGTGCTAACAGCCGGTGGCCGGCGGCGGCGGCTGTTGTCCAACACAGGCTAACGAACCGACACAACAGAGACGACACTGTCACCGAGTGTGTGTGTGTCAGTGTCAGTCTACAGAAAACACCGCCTGTGACACCGCGTGTATCACCGAACATTACTGAGGCCCTGATCGCTGTGTCAAAAGTGCAAGCTCAAGCTCCATAGCCTCTATTCAACGATCGGCCCACGTTGGGCAGAACGTTGCATAGGAGCTATGGAGCTTGCGCTTGCGCTTTTGACACAGCGATCAGGGCCTGACTCTGTATGTGGCAGCGTGTGAAGATCCCCATGCCCTCAGGTGCGAAGAGCCCCATTATGCCCATTAAAACGCTGACAGGTACAGAGTGCCCCGTGGGCCATGAAGCACACGCCTCACTATGTCCCTCGGACGCCTGATGAGCTGCTGGACAGCTACGTCCTTTATACATCGGAGGACAGCCCAGCCGCAGCAGCAATTCACACAGCTACACAATCAGAACGATTGTACAATCTTATCTCTGGAGACGGAGAGAGGGGCTTACAAAGAAAATAGCGCGTTTGTATGCAGGTTACAACCCTGGAAACCTTTACAGGCGAGACGATAAGCCTCGCTGGAATGAGAATCCCGCATGCAAAAGTAAACCGAAAACAACTCCGACAGCGCCCCTGGGACGTCTGCTTTTCGCCCGAATGACGCTGCCTCTGGCCCGGCCCGTGATATCGTTCCGATCGCCCCTCCTGACCGCTGTGGCATCCCAGCACTGTGGCTCTGTATATCGACCACCATGCGGGTCCGCTCCGCAGCCCATACTGCTATACAGGTGGGAGACTGAACAATCACACACTGTAAACGCGGACTGACTGAGAAACGCGGCCGGACGCCGGCCACGAATCATCTGCCATGCGGGGGACGCCCACCTGCACTGGGCCGACATCACCAGACCGACAGAGAAACGGGCTGGACGCCGGCCACGAATCATCTGCCATGCGGGGGACGCCCACCTGCACTCGGCCGACATCACCAGACGACAAGAGAAACGGGGCCAGAGGCCGGCCAGAATCATCTGTCCTGCGGGACGCCCACCCTGCACTGGGCTCGACGTCATCAGACGACAAGAGAAACGGGGCAGACGCCGGCCAGGGAACAATCTGTCTGCGGGGGACGCCACTGCACTGGGCCCGACATCAACCAGACCGACAGAGAAACGGGGCCAGAAACGTCCGGCCAGGAATCATCTGCCCAGCGGGGACGCCCACTGCACTCGGCCAGACAGTTCAGGGGCGTAATTTAGGGGGGATCACCGCACATGGCCTCCCCCCTTGGCGCCGAAGGCGCCCTCATGGACCGAAGGCGCCTCATGAACTGAAAGGCGCCGACCGGCGCCTTCAGTTCATGAAATGCCGCTTTACATTCAAGCGAAGGGCGCCGAAGCGCCCTTCGCTGATGTTGAGCCGCTCCGGCTGAATATGAAGTCGTGTTTCCACTGAATTGTAAGCGCTCTCTGATGCCGACCGGAAAGGCATCCTCCTCATACTTTCAAAGCGCCATCCAAATAACTTCCAGAGGCGGCCCTCAAATACCTCTGAAGGCGCCCTATCACATAGCTGCTCCGAAGGCGAACCTCCAAATACACCTCTATAAAGCGCTTTTTCACATGTATTCAAAGGCGCCCTTTGATAAACTTCTGAAGGCGCCCCTCAGATATACCTTCAAAGGCGCCCTCCGCCATAATACATCGCAAGGCGTCCCTTCCGATAACAAATATGACGGCAACCCTGCTACATACTCCCAATAGCGCCTCCCCATGCACTTTGAAAACGCTTTCCCAATATATAACAATCTTGCGGGCTTCCAAAGCGGCCTTGCGGATACGTCTCACATGGCGCCCTCCCTATACCTTCAAGGGCGTCCTTGAATACACTTTCGGAGGTGTCCTCCGATACATATAGAAAAGGCGTATGAAGGCGCACTCCGATACACCTCTGAATACGCCGTCCCACATACCTCCAAAGGCGCCCACCGATATGATTCACTTCTGAAGGCGCCCTCTCACATAGTCCAAAAGCTTCCCAGATCACATATACTCCGAGGCGAGGGCGCTCTCCTTTAACCCCAAAGGCGTCATTCGGCTGAATGTGGAGGCGAAGGGCGGTCTGGGTCTCACAGAGGGTGTCCTCTGAGATATTTGGTTAGGGCGCCAACGGAGATGTATCGTAGGGCGCCTTCGGAGATATTTGGGAGGAACGCCTTCAGAGGTGTATCGGAGAGCGCCTTTGGAGGCGTGTGGAGAGCGAGTTTTTAAAGTTGTATCGAAAGGTTTACCTTTGGAGTATTGTGGGATGGCACCTTAAGAAATGGCATTCCCAGGGCGACATCGGAGGTCATGTGGTGGCATGGAGGGCGCATCGGAAATTTATCGGAGCCTACCCCCCCCCCCACACACACACCGCTCAACAACATCTTTCGCTGAAGGCGCCCTGTGTGGGTTTGGCGCCCCTTGAGGGCTTGGACCCCCCTTGGCGGATTTATAAATACGCCACTGGCCGACGTCACCAGACCGACTGAGAAACGGGGCCGGACGCCGGCCAGGAATCATCTGTCACGTGGAGAGACGCCCACCTGCACTGGGCCGGTGTCATCAGCAGTCGGCATTGCAAGTCAATGCCGCGGGTCCAGACTTCAGACGGCGGTGCTAGACTGATCGGTGATGTTAGGTCCGGCCCACTGGACACGGCTTCCTCAGATGACGAGGACAGGGGACACGGCTTCCTCAGATGACGAGGACAGGGGATCGTGGAGGGTGGCGGCACTGGACTATTTGTCTGCTCACGCTCTGCTGCCAGTCGGGACTCTAAAAGGTGCGTCACAGGTGACAGGACCTCCCATTGTCTGTTCCTCCAGTCGGGACTCGGCAGAGTGGTGAATAAGTATGCTTATTCACCACTCTGCCGAGTATGGCCGATGTTTTCCGAAGAAGCTTTTGCATGGAGGTGCATTACTTGATGTTGTGGATGCTGTTTAGAGTCGTGGAGTGCAGCTGCGCGTTGAACACTGATCAAAATCGCCTAAATGCTCATAAGTGCCCCCAAAATATGCAATCGATGTTGCATTGAACTGTGCACCCATACCTACCAAGTAACCGAAGGATTTTTTAGAACTAAGCGAAAAAAAAACACTATTCTTTAGAATTGTGTCGGTAGTACCTAATATAGCGTGCGAGGAAAACAATTTATTCTTGAAGGACTTGCAGATGTCTTCCTGATTGACGTCACAATCATTCCAGAGACAGATTCAAATACTGACCGGACCTAGTGCATATAGGTAGGTATGCCTTTCCTCCACACAGTAGGTATGGGTGCAAATTGCAATGCTGCGAATTGCAATGCTTTACCATGATTGGAATTTATGCTAAACAAATATTTGTCGCCGTCTTAACTGAAAAGATATCACAGCCAAATTACTGCCGTGTCGCTAACTGAAAGCTTCTAGGCAGTTCACATGTTTGTTTGTCCTGCCGACTGCATTGGTGCAAAGCGTGTCATAAGTTAATCCCCACTTTTGATTCCACTCGTCAAGTGTTAAGCCATTAATGGACACCGCCCACTGACACGTGCTGATGAGATACGCTCGGAATCAGCAATCAACTAAGACCGGCATTGAAATGAGATACCGACTGAATATAAATGCCGTCAGTAAGGCAGAGTTGGTCATCAAGGCGCTCTTTTACAGCTAAGGTGCAATTTTTTTACGATCAATTTACATCGGTTTCACTGTTTTCGTATGCACTTCCTTTGGGCGTCCCAAATCGCCTCCAGCGCATTTGTGCTCACGCTGCTGTCTTCGGCATGGATGCGACGTGACTGCCTCTAGCTAACTAGCTAACTCCCTTTCTGCTTTGCGTTATCCCTGTGACAGCTGCTGCCTGCTGAGGCTATGCAGTCCACCTTCATTGCAAATCCCCCCGAACATGACCGCACGCCAGACCAATGAGTCGACTGTGACGTCAGAAGCACCGCGCAGTACCTACCCTGTACCCCGGGTCACGGGGCACCCCCTGGCAAGGTCAGATCGGCATCGATGCGCCCGGCAGTGTCGCAGTCTGACACCAGTGCGTCACCATTGTCACAGCCCAACACCAGCGCGCCGGCATTGTAGCGTGTCGCAACAGAAGCGGGCGCTGCGCCACATAGTGAAGCGCTGCGCCACATTGTGAGGCACAATAGGTCTCGACAATACCGACAATACCGTTGCTGTCACCCATTAAAGCAGCCAGGTCACGATAACCATAGCAGAGCCGGCAGCGAGGCGGTCCGCTGGGGAGCACAGCGCCATCGGTGGTGCCTTTCGCGTGCCGAGCCGGTGCAAAACAGTGTGTAAGCGCCGGAACTGAACGGTGCAGAGAATGTGCGATGGGAGGGGCGTCGCTCAATGCATCGATGGCAGCGATTAAGGTTCCTGATCAACACTTATCCGGAAATGATGTCATTCTCCTATCAAATGGCAGCACGCCAACATCATTCACAACAGAAAAAGCAGCATGCAAACCAAAGGACTCTCTGGCTTTCGCAAGCCAATTGGATATAAATAATCCGCAGCGTATTCGCGATTCTGTAGTCCGCAAGCCCCCGGAAATGGCAGCTCCAGCCCAGAGCTTCTGTCCACAGCTCCCCTGGCTACACCGAGCAACTCAGAGCCTCTGGAGGAGCTCAGAGCCTCTGGAGGAACTCGAGGGCCTCTGGAGGAACTCAGAGCCTCTGGAGGAACTCAGAGACTCTGGAGGAACTCAGAGCCTCTGGAGGAACGGAGGAACCCAAAGACTCTGGAGGAACCCAAAGACTCTGGAGGAACTCAGAGGCTCTGGAGGAACTCCGAGCCTCTGGAGGAACTCAGAGCCTCTGGAGGAACTCAGAGCCTCTGGAGGAACTCAGAGCCTCTGGAGGAACTCAGAGCCTGCTGGAGGAACTCAGAACCTCTGGAGGAACTCAGAGCCTGGAGGAAACTCAGAGCCTCTGGAGGAACTCAGAGCCTCTGGAGGAACTCAGAGCCTCTGGAGGACCTCAGAGCCTCTGGAGGAACTCAGAGCCTCTGGAGGAACTCAGAGTCCTCTGGAGGAACTCAGAGCCCCTGGAGGAACTCAGAGCCTCTGGAGGAACTCAGAGCCTTCGACTCTGCGTATGTACCTGAGAGTCAGTCTGCCATCCGACCGATCCGTGGAAGTGACGAGGTGGTGACCCCGGTCCGACGAGGTCGTGACCCCGGTCCGACGAGGTCGTGACCCCGGTCTGACGAGGTGGTGACCCCGGTCCGACGAGGTCGTGACCCCGGTCTGACGAGGTCGTGACCCCGGTCCGACGAGGTCGTAAACCGGCCGTGATAGTCCACATAACTCGCCTACGTCTCGCATTAGATTTCCTCCCGATGCCCGCTCTGACCGGACAGAACGCCGAGGACGGCGCAGGCTTTGGTGTGATAACGGATGAGCCCTAGTAGCACATAACGTTGTCACAACGTCATGGCAACGTTGACAACGTCAGGACAACGTTCATACGACGTAATTACGTCGTGAAAACGTCGTCACAACGTAGTGAAAGTAATGTGTGCTATTAGGAAAGGAGAAATAAGAAATAAGAACCCGTTGGTTAGATTAAAGGATTCAAAGCAATTAGAAAGGTGGAAATTGAAACTACGCAAAATAGAAGTAATTCAACTTGATTTACAAAGCAAAATAGTAAGACCTACAACATTTAGCAATACAACACAATGTTTCCACTTTCCATTGTTATTCTGATATTTCCGCAGATTTTGTGCCTAATTGATGAGGACATTTATCGTACCTAAATGTTTCCTCTTCCAGCGCCACTATAAAGATTACATAGTCTCTCTGTCGAGCTCTCGTTGGTTCACCGACACAGACATTTTTCCTTCCCACCAAACAAATGGGGCCATTTAGCTGTTTATATCTCCGGCGCCATAAAACACGATGGCATTCATTTTGGAAAGGAAGCCATCCCAAACTCGCCCCTTTGAGAGGCCCATTCCCTGACACAGCCCAGCGCATTATTTGATGGCTTAGTCGATATCTGGGTCGCAGTCCGGGCTCTGGGTGTGGGGCGGGGGTGGTGGTGGGCGGGGGGGGTGGAATGAGGTGGTGCGCTGGGGGGTAAGAGGTCGGTGTGAGGTGGTGTATGGGGTGGTGATGAGTGGATGATGGCCGGTGGGAGGATGTCCTTGAACAGCCGGGTCAGATGAGGAGTGGGATGGTCGGTAGGAGCAGACCTGCTGAACGACGGCAGTGAGTGGGCGGGGCAGCAGCGGGGATGGAAGTGAGTGGGCGGGGCAGCAGCGGGGGTGAGAGAGGATGGGGAGTGAGCAGACCTACCCGCCGAGACAGAGCCGGGCTATATTGACCAGGATAATTTCTGCACACAGACAGCATCTGTCTGACAGGGCAGCACGACCGCCATTAGACGCTTTGATGTCCGCCCCGACCGCTCGTAACCCGGCGCTGCAGGAGACCCAGACGAGCTCGGCGCGGAGGATAAACGGAGATGAAAACATGACCGTCTTGCCGCAACAACACGGCAACTGTGGAATTTATACCGTACAAACAGCCCGCAGAGACTTGGTTAGGACAGTCCTCAGAGACTTGAGATTGATTAGATGCCCTCAGACAGTTCTTGGAAGGCTTCATTGCATACATAAATTCTATGGATTATTGCCACAGCTGGATTGCAAAAGCTTCCGTCACCGCGCAGCAAGTTTCGGTCGTTTTTCAGCCTCACCAGACTGCAGAGTCTACTACAGTAGAGCAGAGCCCGGGACAGGGACCGTGTATACTGTATACTGTATACGCCTCACAGAATATGGGTTACATCTGACCATCAGCCGCCAACTTCAGAGCTTTAATTGCCCATACAGAGCGATTTCGCTACAGCAGAGAGTTAGGACGTTATGCTGAACTGATGATATTATGGGAGGCAGTCATGAGTTTGGTCATCATAGTGAACATCCTGTCTTTCAATACAAGCGATGAGTAAGCGATTCAATATAATGGAAACTGAACTTGGTTAACTCGCGCCCCGTTGGGGTATCCAGCCGAACGCGCCCCGCTGGGGGGTCAGATTCTGCCCCCTCGTTATCTTCCGAACCAATAACCGTAGCAAGACGCGCAATACGGCAATCGAAAGGTCTCAATGATACGCACCCACAGCATTAGCAAATTTTTCGAAATAAGGTCAGATGTCAGGTCAAGGTCAGGAAAAAGGTCGAAATAGTGATATTTTTGTTTTTTGGGCCATATTTTCTATCCAAAGCGTTATATTGAGACTATTTGTGCGCAAAGTGCTCTCAAAGGAAGATTGAATCTCTCACATTAAGCAAAAGTGAAATTGTAAGCAAAGGTCAAGGTCAATATCGGGTCACAAAAGGTTACTGTTGGTAAGAGGTTTACAAAAGTCGTGCGACACATGTTTTATGGGTTGTTGTACACATGTTATTTGATATTAGGAGCCATTTTGACAACCTGACACCATAAAAGGTCAAAGTCAGGTCATATGAGTTCAAATTGTGAAATTGAGAAGTATACGAAAAAATACATTTTGATAGTCCAGTTTTGTCCCAGAAATGTGATGTGATATGATATTAATTTGTCTCTATCTGAAATTATTAGATGTGATATTAATTTGTCTCTATCTGGTCAAAAAGGTCAAAAAAGGAATTTAAAAAAATGCCGTCATGTGTTACTTACACTTGGGGAGTCATCAGTCATAAGTCAGTAAAAAATACAGACATTGTGTTGAAATTTGGTTTGAATATCATCCATACTTAGTTCTCTTACAAATAGTCCAGTTTTTATAATGTTAAAAATCAAAAATCGACTATGTGATATTTTTTTCTAAAAAATACGTTTTTTGGATTTTTAGAGGTCAAAAACTCAAAATTTTGAAAATCCAAGACTTTTGTTTTGAAGATAATGTCATTTCTTATCTTGTGTGGCTTAAATTTTGTGATTTGCTTTAAACCTCCATTTTCTACGATTTTTCCAACATTTATCGTTTTTATAACCAAAAATGGCATGACATGACGTCACTAAAGGGTCATTATCTCCCAAAGTAACGCATCAATTTCATTGAAATTTTGGAAGAAGATGTCACATTGATGTAGAACAAGGTATTGCAAGTTTCACGATGGTATCTGCCATGGTTTTTGAGTAATTGAGAAAATCCGGGAGGGGGCAGATTATGCCTCCCCCTCCAGCGGGGCGCGGGTTTTAAGCTTGGCCGTCACAATGACCCGTAATTTCTGTAAGTCAATACTCAGCGTACAATCATATTTATCATGCCAAATTTCCCCTCACACAGAACAACAGAAATGCTTCCGTTTACCTCTGAGAACCAACAAAGTCGAGAAAAACATCTGTTAACAGTTACTTTAGCCATCTTCTGCCAGGGGAAATTATTTACCTAGTAAACATAAACCCTAATTGCCGCGCACAGGACACAAGCAAACACGCAGACGAAAACACACACACACACACACACACACACACACACACACACACACATACACTCACACACACACACACACACACACACACACACACACACACACACACACACACACACACACACGCCGCACTCACGCACGCACGCACGCACGCACACGCACGCACGCACGCACGCACACAGCGCCCACAGCGCGAGCTCTCCCCGTCTTCACAGTACCACGGCGGGGACCCAGGGGGCCAGATACTCGGTGGTTCCACCGTCACCCTGGGAGGGCGCAGGTGCGTTTACTCTCAGTCAATATCCTGCGGCCGAACAGCAGTGTTTGCTGGGGCGCGACTGTTTGCCAGCTTTCTCTCCACGGCTGCCCGACCACTGTTGTATGTCTGTCTGTGAAGACAGCTGTATGTCTGTCTGTGAAGGCAGCGCAAGTTCGTGTAGGTGCGGTCAGTCAGGGAAAAGACACGCAGTGTGGAATAGCATGGAAAATAATGACAGCATCAAAATGGAGCTGAATTAAATTCATGACGTAAAGCCCACCCATTATATCTACATATCAAACGTTCAAACGTTTTCGAGTCGCCAGCAGCAGCCAGCAGCAAGCAGCGCGGCGACATGATGGCTTGGCTTGGCTAACGGCTCCCGACATGGCTCGGGTCGGTTTCCTTTGGCACTGACTGTGAAACAGCGCGGCAGTCACGTCAAAATACTGACACGTTCCCCGAAGGTAGCGCTAATGTATGTAATTTGGGATAGGATGTATTCAATTGGAGACGGGATGTATTTAATTTGGGGGCGGGTAGTAGGAGGAACGGTGGCGGGATGGACACTGGAGAGGCCGATGAAGCGGAGAATACGAGGCAGTCTAACCGAAGACGGTGAATCACGGGCTCACGTGTCACGTGTGACGACGATAACAGATTGCTTATTTCTCGCGTTTTCGAAAACACGTGACGTAATCAATCCCGGACCCGTTGCCTCACCGTTAATTCCACCATCAATCATCTCCCGTTAGTGAATCACTCTCACTGCGGAAAATAACCCGCTGAAGTGATAACAAACAAAGATAAGGGCACTGATCTGGAGATATCGCGAGTAAAGAGCAGCTCGAGTTTAAACCATACCAAGAGGACCGGCTGAAGAGGTGTGTTGTGATCTTCAGAAGACGGCGCAGCTGCAGCTAGGACACACTCTGACCATGACCACGACGCAGCTGTGCCGTTGTTTGGCCGACGCAGTTGTTTGTATTTTATCCCCACCAGACGCCGGTGGTATATCGAGGCGTCCCTCCGAGCTGTGGCAGCCGGCAGGTCTTCTGATGAGTCCCTGACGAGCTCAGTCGCAGCTGCGCCGCAGCCGGAGGGACTCCCTGGAGGGCGGCCCTGCAACGGAGAAGTCGGAGGGATCCCTAGAGGGACCCTCACACCCACGGAATAAGGAGGGAACCCCGAGGGACCCTCACAGCCTCGTGGCAGGGTAAATCCCCTGAGGAACTCCCTGACGGTCCTAAGTTGAGGCAGAGGCGAAACAAAGAGAGGGAAAGAGATCCGTGCGGTGGGCGCTGGATGTATCATCTCACGCTTTTTATAATTGAGGAGCCTAACACAATTCATAATGATAAAACCAATGCCGGAGATCACGCAAGCGCCAACTGAGCCGATGACGTCGTCGCTTTTTACTAAATGTTGATGTTAGTCAACATTTGGCCATACATTAGCCATACATTTGGCAGTGTGAAGGTTTTCTCTATTTCCCGAAATTCCTTGATATGACGCCATCAACCCAAATATTAAAACTCAACTTTTAATGAAATTGGGCACTGTTTGTGAGAAACAAATGTCATAATCGTGTTCGGCAGCAATTACTTCATATTTAGCACCACAAGCGGCGCACATGTGAGAACTTTTGGGAAGTCCAAAAACAAGTTGTTCTTCGTTGATCCTTTCGGTTTGATAAAGCCGCTTGGCACCAGCTGGAAAATATTTGTTGTCGACTTCATGAGTGTATTCCAGACGCAATGGAGAGAAGAGGCTTCAGGCCACAAAATCCGGCTCAAAACACTCGCACTCTTACCTGACCCAACATGATCAAGCACGGCACACACCACGTGACCCAGCACATGCAGTCAACGCATACGTCACGTGACACCACACATCGCCAAACAACGCATTGTTCGTCTCGCAGAAACGCATAAGCAGACCCAGACCCGTTCCGTGAAAATTTAATGTCGCGCAACAGATATGATCACATCGCAACGAAATTAACAAAGCATGGCGTAAAATCCACACCGTCACTCTAAAAGGCTACATCCACACAACCGGAAAAACACATCGATGATTTCGGCACGTGATGCGACGACTAGAAAATCATTTGCTCGATCCGAGGGACGTACTTAGATGTGCGACGGACCATACGATAACCAGCCGGCATGACCAAACACCATAAGCGAGAATATAACGCAAAAAGAACCTCACACCTCCGTCAAATTTGAACGCGCCATATTCGCCACACAGCGCCGCGGCGAAGCTAGGTTAGACAAGTCAGTATTTGTAAGCTGCTGCACAGGACTGCAGCAGGTCTCGTCCCCTCACCGGTATGAGAAATAGCAGTCTCTGGCGACCGTAGCTGTTACTTGTGAGGGAGAAATAGCAATGTAGCCGTTATCTGTGAGACCATCAGCTACCTTCAACGTTACCATACACAGCAAACAGCTCAAAGGTACTCCGTGGCGGCGGCGGCAGGCTGATGCACTGCAACAGTATGTCACCGAGTCTGTTGGAGCGGTGAGACTTCCTTGTCGACGGCTAAATACATCGGCTGATCGCCTGGTGTTCTGTGTTGACGGCCGTTGCCATGGTGATGGAATGACTCGTTCTTGAGCGGTGACGGCGCCGCCGAACTGAAACTTGTCATGTCTCCACCAGATGTCGCGACAGTCACAGCACGGCACCAAGCACGCAGCATCTGGCGGCGCCGGGAGTAAGGCAGAGTCGCCCGTCCTCTCGCTAGATGGCAGCAGCTGCGCGGCGCGCTACAGCAGTCCCTCCTGGCGCATGGCGCGCTCGAGCCAGTCCTGGTCGGCGGTGGACGGCGCGTCCGTGACCTCGTCCAGGTCATCGTGGTCACGTGACCAGTGACCGGTGAGCGCGGCAGTCTCGGCGCGGTCGTCGCGGTCGTCGCACGGCAGTTTCGAGTAGGTCAGGTCGGGCGCGTCTCCAGAAAACCTGCACAGACAGGACAGAGGGCGTCAGTCGAGGATGGGAACTGTGGAGATGGCAACACAGTGCGCTCACTGATATAGCCGGGCCCAGTAGCTGTGGTCAGTTAAGACGGATCCTCAATAGCTCTGCTCACAAACAAGAAGATTGCAGACAAAAAACATAGGTCAAGCGACGTAACAGACACTAGTTAAGTAGCTAGTTGATACTTTAAATTAAGTTAAATGTCACAAGAATGTCTCCAAGCGCTCACTGTTAATTTCACAAAGAATAAACCATGTCCGAAGTAAACAAACATTATTTTTCAAGTTCACGAAAACTTGCAATATGAAAAAAGGAAACGGATGATGCACATTGTAGAGGACCTGAAACGTTCAAAATACACAACATGTTAGTACATGCGATTTACTCGTATATAGTTAGTACATGCGATATGTTATAACATTTATGTTACGTGCAGTACAGTTAGCATACTAAGATAGTTATTAAGGCAGTTAGTAAAGTACGTGACTGCGCAATGTGCATGTCACTTCGGCCACGCAATCCGGTGTATAAGGTAAGCAAGCAATACAATGATGATATCTAGGGGCGACCTTGGCAAGCAGGGCAGGGTTATAGGAGGCACCACATACATCTATACCGCAATCGTACATGAGTGATCAAGTAAAGCAGCATTCAACATGTCGAACAAACAGGAATGTACAAAGATACAGCGCTGTTAAACTGAACAACATCCGAAGGGAAGGTGAATATAGCATGACAGCGCATTAGGCTACATAAAGCCATTGCGGCTGATCGGGGCTGGACAACCCAGCAGAACAGAACAGCAGCTCCGGTGCTACACACAGGCGCGGATCCAGGATTTCGGTCAGGAGAAGGCGCCCAATACAAAAACTTTCGCCTTCCGGGCGCGCCCAACAAGCACGCCATAGGCGATACCCGGCTCAGAGGGGGGCGCGCGCTCAAGCGCCCCTCCTGGATCTGCGCCTGCTACACACCTGCATTAGTATCGATATAGAAGACTAAAACAAACGACGAAAGACTGCCATACAAAATTTCGTAAACAGCGACATGTATTTGAAATGAAACGGCTCAGAGAAGACACCTTTTCAAGGAGACTAGCCGATGGAAATGAGCCCCACCCACTGACAGGGAGCTTCATGTACACCCGAATTTATGTGGTAAAATAATTGAACCGATATAACCTAACATACTGCACAACAATCAGGCATTCCAACCGTTAAGAACCGGGTTGAAAAACATACTGGGTTCAGATCATATCTCGGCACACCCAAGCGCAATGAACATTGCATGTCTGGCAAACCATTCCATTTCTGCTGACTGAACTCGGCAGTCGATACCTGGCGATCGCATTCCACCGTCGCCATCGCGTGGTAGCCCCACAGTGATGCACTGAGCACTGCAGGGGGGGGGGGGGGCATGAGAGCGTCAGTCAGTCAGTCAGTCAGTCCACTGATGCTGAGCTGACACTGAGAGCGCCAGTCAGTCCACTGACGCTGAGAGCATCAGTCAGTCCACTGAAGCCTGAAGCTGAGCTGACGATGAGAGCGTCAGTAAGATAAAACTTCCTGCTGCAGTATGCGTGCACGCACTCTTCACCGCGGATCACCCACCCAGGAGCAGCAGCGCCATTCGCTCAACACACCTGTAGTAGTCAGCTCAACATCCGCCCTGGGATCATCCACAGCTGTGTTATCAGCAACGATTGAACACTCTCAACCGCTCACCCGAGTCGCTCACTAACCAGCCGGTTACCAGTCTGTACAACGCTCGCAGTCAGTCGTACAGAAACACAGAGAGGCAGTCGAATAACCGCTCCATTTTCAGCCTTCTGACGTGCCAGTCACACAGAAGCACAGACAGACCCCACTGCTCAGCTCTCAGCCTCGCAGCGGGCTGGACGTACTGGAGGATCCAGGAGAGGGGGGCTCAGGACTCAGGGGAAAATGCCTTCCCCAAACCGACTGAAATCGGTGCAAATTCACACATTGCCTGATTTAGTAGGATATCTACGCAACTTGTTTGATGTTTGGTCCGCCCCTGTAGCTCAGTAGTGAGAGCGCTGGCTTCTGACCTATCGGTAGTCTGGCAGCCGGGTTCGGAGTCGTTCCGGCGCTCGCTATTGCTCTGATGGGAGCCTGCGGCCAGTGGCAGCGGTCGCATGTAAGGTCAAGTGACGTCTGAGCGGGGCGGACCGTGTCAGGTATGTCGGGCAACGTAAAACTTATCGTCTAAATTCTTGCGTCCAACAGGAATTGTACGATCGGGTGGTGGGGTCAGGGCCTGCGCAACAAGCTCTGCTTAGCGTGGGTCCTGACCTCGGAAATCCATCCGTACAAAACGTTCGGACTATTTTTTTAAAACAAACATGAGTTTATTTTTAAACGTCTAGCAATGCATAGGGGAGCAAAATCGATAAGTCTTTTGCATTTTATGAAACTCGTTTGGGGGTGATGCCCCCCATAGCACCACAAAACTGCCGTTCTAGATCCACCAGTGGCTAGACGTGAGGCATATCGACCATGCTGGTCAGCTCTCCTCTTCCACCACTATCATAGCACCCGCCACTCTACAGTCTACAACACCCACCCCGGAGCCGGCTCTACATCCATCACAGCACGCCGGCCCTAACTACCATGTTGGTCAGCTCTTCTTTTTCCACAACTATGATAGGTACCCACCACTCTTACAGCGACCCCGAGCCCGGCTCACATCCATCACAGTACGCCGCCTAACTCCATGTTGGTCAGCTCTTCTTTCCACCACTATGATAGTCACCCACCACTTCTTACAGCGCCACCCCGGAGCCGGCTCTACATCCGTCACAGTACGCCGGCCCTAAACTACCATGCTTGGTCAAGCCTCTTCTCTTCCACCATATCATAGTACCCACCACTCTACAGGCCCGCACCCGGAGGCGGTTACATCCATCACAGCACGCCGGTTAGCCTGTCACCGCATCACAAATCGCGCAGAGCCGTCTCTATATCACCGCCGCCCGCGTCGCCCCATCTGGTTCATACGTCGCCGTCCTCGCTGGCGCTGGCGGCAGAAAGCAGCACTTTGTCTCCATTTGGTGCGACAGGTCGGCCGCATCCCGCTGGGCTTTAAACTGGGAGGGGCCAGCCGCATCCCGCTGGGCTTTAAACTGGGAGGGGCCAGCCGCGTCCCGCTGGGCTTTAGACTAGGAGGGGCCGGTCGCGCCCTGCTGGGCTTTTAGACTAGGAGGGGCCGGCCGCGCTCTGCTGGGCTTTGTACTCGGAGAGAACGCTAGGGAGCACGGCCACGTAGCGCTGCCCAGTACAGCGGAAACAGCGACCCAGTGCCCAGATGAAAAGTGGCGACACGACTGTGAAAGCTTTGGAATTTATCACCTCTAAAAAAACGATGCGAAAGGAAAGAACAGATATTAAATAAAGAAGGGCCCGCCAGCCTGCGCTTCTAGGAAGATTTCGATGTAAGTGCCTCTGTTTAGTTTAATTTATTTGCTCGAACTCCGTTATGCTTGCTCTTCTCAAGTTCTCCGATTCAAGCTCTGATTTTCCACAACATAATTTAGAAGTTTCCGCTGTCGTAAAACAATTGTCTCCCATTTTCCCGCCGCCGACGTGCCTGTGGTCGGTAAACGCCAATCACACGTCGAGGAGCCCGCCTCCTGTGAAGATCCACGACTGTCTGTAAACGCGCAGACGGCAGACAGAAGCGGCCAAACAGAGCCATATAACTCATCTACCACGGCTATCCATGCATCCGAGCGAGAAGGCGCCGGGAGGATGATGAGGTCGTTAGCCTGGCTCCAGACAACACAGCGTTAACACTCCAGAATGGTGTATCGCCGATGAACGCAGCGTTTCCACAGCGAGAAATGCACTGTGAATAATGGCTTTCAGTGGCCGATGAGGTTGTTACCCAGGGAGTTGTGTAGAGTGATTTGTCATGTGGTGCGTTGGTGGGCTTATTGCAGAGACATAACGTAAAATTTACCGTCATAAAATTATATTTATTGGTGGCGGATTCTCTGTCGCTTTGCTTACAGCGCAGCACCCACAAACGTAAGAGAGAAACGATGTCGGCGATTTGGAGAGCAGTTGAGCTCAGCAAAGAGAAGTAGCACACAGCAACAAATGGCGTGGCCAGTACTGACGCTACGACCTTTGGCAGATTTTTAAACAATAATGCCATCCCTGAGAAATGCATGATACAACTTCCAAGTGGGTTGCAAAGTTATATTGTTTCGAACAAGAACAGCAGGTGCAGCGAATCACTTTTTACATTTTGGGTTCGACGGTCGACTTTAAGCACAGCAGCTTGCCCTTGCCCCGTCTGTGCAGGGGTTCACTGCACGTTATTTAAGCAATAATCTGCCTTGCCGTTCGTGCAGGGTTCACTGCACGTTGTTAAGCACTAACCTTGCCTTGCCGTCTTGTGCAGGGTTCACTTGCACGTTATTAAGCCACATTAACCTCTGGCCTTGCCGTCTTTGCGGTCACTGACGTCTATTTAAGCCACATAACTCTGCCTTCCAGTCTGTGCAGGGTTCACTGACGTTGTTAAGCCACATAACCTCTGCCTTGCCCGTCTGTGCAGGGTTCACTGCACGTTATTTTATCAGGCAGACTAACGAGCAGACATGCAATCCGATCCTCGGTAACGATAAACTCCTCAGTCTCACCGACCGGAAACCAGTTCCACTCAGTGTGCTCCCCAAATAGAAACACCAGTGGCTTTAGAGCTAATCGCGGAAGGCCTCATCAATTGACCATGGACTTTGGACAGTCAGGCTGATAACAACGATGCGATTCAGTGGAGACATTACGATAAACGAAGTTTAATTGTATCTACAACTTGTCATGGACTTCAGGAACATTTCAGTTCTCGTTTACAATTCAACTTTTTTTTAAAAGATATCCGATGATCAAAGCTCCGGGACTTCCGACCTCATTCACTTTGGTGTTCCCGCATTTTAAATTGAATAGAATGCTGCCTTACTTAACAACTTTTTTCGACACAGATGACTACATTGTAAGAGTTGGCCATGTGAAACGATTTCATTCGTCATTCACCCATCCACAGGTAACATTCAGATTACTTTTGCATCACTATGAATTCGTTTAACAGACAGATGTTGGATCAAATGATCGTTGGATAATATCCTAAACTTAAGGCACACGGTGAGTGCATTAGGTTCAGACGGTTAAGTGCCTGGTAATTTAAATCAATTATGCACAAACTGCTTAGAGGAACAATTTCAATGCCATTGGACCTGTATGTAAATCATAGACCAAGGTAACATCAAATCACGTTTCCTACTCGAAAACATGGGAACAATTCCCACACAATTACTAGCAGTTAACTCGCAGGGTGCCGATTTGCTAGCACACGTCCTACACTCACACCAACACCTTAACGTCACTAACACCCCATTTCTGCAATTGTCACGCAGCCCCACTTTCCCTTAGCCTAGACCCTTCCACCAGCTTCCTGAGACTGTGCGCGGTCCGCCACCTGCATTGTTGGCTGCGTTGCCAGCCCTACACGGTCTGACCCCCCCCCCTACAAGACAGACCCCTGGGTTGTCCCCCCCCCCCCCCGAGAGTTGATTAGAAGGAATGTTGCCGGATTGAAGTGGCGGGGCAGCCATTCCTTGTGCAGCTGCCGAGGGACCGCCCACCGTGACCTGACCAGATCTGAAGCTGGTCGACCACCGACCGACCGGCAGAACACACAGCCGTGAGGTCACCGCACTGATCTCTGAGGAAAACCACTTTGAATCGGAGACCAAGTTGTGGCAGAACTCTGCATCGGAGGCGGAGTTGTAGTGGAGGTTGTAAACATGGGGGCAAACTTCGGAACAGGATGCTTCTTACAGGTTATCTTTGACTGCTGGGCATCTGCGGAAATTCCATAAATGAAGGTCAGAAATGTACAGGTGTCATTACGCTAGCATTGCATATCGCCAGCTATAACTGCAATTCAAGTTTGCATCCAACTTCACTGCATTGCTTATGTAATGAAGCACTCAAACATCCATCAAGGATTAGATTGGCCCGAGTCTATCCCGGGATCGCCTATAATGCCTGTGTACCATGTCGGTGCGCCATATCCGCCTCCACACATCAATCTGTGGCGCTGCAGCCTAACAATGAAGCAGACGGCGCGGCCCCAGCCGGCCGGGCTCTATTGGTCGGGCGCTGCCGGCCGGGCTCAACTGGGCCGGGTCTGTGCCAGCATCTGACGATCAATGCAGCCTCCAGCCGCCGCCGCGACCTTGACAGAGAGCAGCCACGACCTTGACAGAGAGCAGACGCGACCTTGACAGAGAGAAGCCGTGACTTTGACAGAGGAGCCGTGACCTTGGCGGAGACGAGCCCTGACCTTGGCAGAGAGGAGCCGTGATCTTGACAGAGGGGAGCTGTGACCTTCACAGAAAGGTCGTGCCCTTGACAGAGAGAGGCCGTGACCTTGACAGAGTGGAGTCGTGACCTTGTCAGAGAGGATCCGTGACCTTAACTGAGAGAAGCCGTGACCTTGACAGAGAGGAGCCGTGACCTTGGAATAGATGAGCCGTAACCTTGTCAGGAGTTGTGGTCTTGACAGAGAGGAAAAGTGACCTTGACAGAGAGGAGCCGCCCCACGACAACCCTCTGCAACAGAAGAAGTCGCAAGAATTCGCGTGAGAATGAGAACGAACGTTGCCTAACTTCCTGCCCTCCACTATGGCAGTGAAGAATGGCGGCGGCTTGACCTTAAGGTAACATTAACAACAGCGATTGTTTTCAAATCGCCATGGTAAACACAGCCTGTCAAGACTAGACCGGGGCGTCGTCACCGTGGGAAGGGCGGAGGAGGCGCTGGGTCACCCAAAATCGCCCTCACCGGAGTCCGGCCCTCCATATTCGCGGTATTTTAACATTGGCCCAATGGGACTGGCCCCAAATCTGACTTGACCCCAACTCCCTGTCTTGCCCCCCCCCATTCAAAAATTTGTGGCGACGCCGCTGGTCTGGCCTACGATCGTTGAGACCGTAGGGAACTATTCGAAGTATGTGAACAAACTGCGATGCAATATACACAGCATGCAAAGCTGCCCTCGCAGTATCATGAGTAAGTCGCATCAGCTATGCAGCAGGGCAGGAGTAGCTCACTGCATTAGGCGGCTGGCAGGACATAATGCAGTATGCTATGCCATTGCCACGACCGCAGGACTCGGAACAACAGCCACGACATTGTTTAGAACCAAGAGTGGCGAATACAACCCTCGCTGGCGTTATCTACTATTGCATTAAACATCTACAGCATTAGGAACACTTCGGAACAGATTCACAATGCAACACACAGCGCTCAGGCATGCACATATAGTTGAACTATGAGGCCGAATTCTAGCAAGTGTTCTTATTCATTATTCAAAACTCTCAATCGAATGACAAACAATACTGAATGGCGAAATCTCCAGCTGAATGGCGCAGCTGGAGGTGACCTTCATTTAGACTTCTGAGATTTTCACGCATACAAAGACTAAGCCATTCTAAGACCGCTTGACAGCGTGAAATCAGTCTCATTTTCTATGAATAGCAAGCATGTATTTTCCGGACGCCGACTGCGCGTGAATTCCTAAAAAAGCGACCCCACATACAGGAGCGGCGCGTGGCTTCCGGCGTTCACTCTATTCAGTACTCAGTCCTCTGAATAGTCACGCTCCGCGCTGTCCCGTCCTCACCAAGATTCTTATAGATATCCTCACCACGACCTTTCACGCATTTATTTCTCCTGTTTCTCGAGGATTTATCTAGATAAAAGAGGCCGCATATGACGACCAAACGTCACGTTCAATGTCTGGTGTAACAATCGTCACATCAGTGACCCACCCGACCCCGGGTCACTCCGATCACTCCGATCACTCCGATCACCCGTCACCTGTCAACATGTCACCAGTCACACCCGTCACATGTCACATATCACCCGTCAATACCGTCACGGGTCATCGCAGGCGTGACCTGAGCAGCGACACGTGACATCTGTCAGAGTCTCGCCTGGGTGATGATGTGACAGATGACACCGCCACGTCAGCCGCAGTGACAGCAACTGTCACTGACTGTCACCACTGCCAGGCGCCGAGCCGGTTCAAATGAGCTGCCTGACGGCTCCTGACTGAAAATGACTGACCTGACTGACTCCTGACCTGACCTGACTGACTCCTGAAAATGAGCTGCCTGACTGCCTGACTCCCGCTCAGAGACAGTCAGGGTCCGTTCGGCAATCAGTTTAAAACAACTCAGCGAAGTTCAGACTTAAACTCGAAACTGAGACCAGACATTTCGACGCCGATCAACCATCGACTGGAAACGGAACATCTAAAACTCTGTTCAGAGAAAGTCCAGACTTGCCACTCGAAGCTGAAGCTAAACCCTTGCCACACATCAACCATAAACTCAAAAACTAAATGTCTAAAGACAGTGCAGTCTCGAGAACTCATCAGTTTGAATTAAAACCCGGATCGCCGGGTCCATCAGCTAAGTGGAAAGCTCTCCCACCGCGCTAAACACACCCCCGACCGGATAAGTTGGCTTCAAACGCCGTCACGCAGCCGGCCTGGGACCGCCGACTTTAGCGCCGGCAGCACGCTTCATCGACGCCGCCGCCGCCGCCGCCGCCGCCGCCGCCGCCGCCGCCGCCGCCGCCGCCGCCGCCGCCACCGCCACCGTCGGCAGCGGGGCCGGGCTGGGGCAGTCGATACCGACGGCGCCAGTCTGTCGCCGACTGTCGCCGGTCGTTGGCGCGATGATCGCCGGTCGGGGTGGCGCAGAAAGGCCGTCCAAGACGACGTCATGGCCCGAGAGGTCACTTCGAGACGGACGAATTTTAGCGGTTCGATGGGCAGGGTCCTCGCTGTGGCCTTCACTGCTGTGTCTACTGGTTTAAAGATACGCTGATATATTTAGATATATTTATTTATTCTTCTCTCGATTGATTCACCTGCAGCAGTGCACGGGGCACAGCGCGGTAAGTGGATCGTTTTTATTGGCACCTCCTGTTACCCCTGCTAACGAGGCCCGGACGCGATCGAATGCTTCACCGACAGCCTTCAGTCTCACCATAAATAAACATAAACAGGTACTGAACTGGGACCGCCCCAACAACCCCCAGACAGACGGGGAGGAGTCCCCCCAAGTCCCGTTCAGGCGGCAGGAGTGCCCGCGGAGGTCTGCCGCTTGACAGACAGAAGCCTCTCACACACGGCGACAGAAGCCTCTTAAACAGGGCGTGAGAAGCCTCTCGCACACGACGACAGAAGCCTCTCACACAGACAGACAGGGTAGGCTGATATCGACTCTGACATACGAGACACCACGTGACCGAGTTTGACCCGCGACTTCAGCCTGAGAAGAAGGCCCACAGTGTAGACATAGGGTCAAAATGAACACTCGGCTTTCGAAATGACTACCATCTCTTGGAATATCATATTACTCTCTTCAAAATCACGGCCAGCATTAAGGAATGCTCTTCTGACTTCCCAAACATTCTGAATAAGAACGTACCGACCGAAGACACTGCAAATTTAGGGATGATAATGTATAACTCCGGTGCCACAGCTAGCCAAACGGTGCTGCAATCAAAATACCTGCAGTGCCACTGCCCACAAGACAACTGCGCATCACGGACCAAAGCTTGCCGGTGTTAATTGTTGTCCATGACTTTGTAATGCCTGCCTCACCGATCACTAACCGCGAAAACCGAGCTGGAGCCCCCAGTTGTTGACCACAGGTTCGTCACCGGCCTGCTGATATTGCCGTGTTTTGATGCCAGAATGGACACAAAATACAGTGCCAACCTCAACATGACGTCAATACCACAAGATTCCTTGAGTGGGTATTTCGCGCTAGAGCACCGCAGAGGAGAAAGTTTTCCCGCGAAAGCAAGGCTACAACGTACCACGCTAAATCCCACATCACGCGAGGTGGACCGGTCGGCCCGCCGGACACGCTAGTAAACAACATCAGTACAGCAGCTCAGCCACCGACTAAGCCGATATATGAACGCCCATGCTGTTATTAAGGTCAGACTCCACGATGCACATTTTGTATAATACCGCTTTTTCATGAATGCGCTTTTTCAAGAATTCCGTCTTTTTCAGCACTTTTTTCACGCGTTTTGGAGAACACCCCACACACGGGAGATGTGCTCAGCCATCCTCGGAGGTCAGACTACCGAGGTCGATAAACACGTCGCCTTGGGTCGACACGTGCGGACGCGGCAGGGGTGAGTCAGGCTGGCCGGACACGGTGTTAGTCATGGTCACAAACACATCTACAGAGGCATGTGAAGACGATCCATTGTGAGGCTATCCTACAGCGCACACGTGCAACACGTTACGAAGCACGTGCAGCACATGACATAGCACGTGCAGCGTGTTACCGGGCACGTGCAGCGCGTTATGGGGGCACGTGCGTCTGGTAAGTGCAGCTACCACACGTGATCACCACGGCGTTAGTGTGTTAGCAGAGCACGTCGTTAGTTTATCCGCGCGGCTCCGTGCAAAGCGGTGCGCGTCCGCCGGGCCGCTTCGAGCCAGCATCCCACCCTACCTGTATCGTCCGCTATGGCGTCGTGTCGACGCTTGTGGCGCGGCTACACGGCGGCGGCGATCGCGGCGCAGAGCAGCGCGGCGGCGAGAGTGACTGCGGCGTTCGCGGCGCGTGGCGGCGCGGCGCCCGCCACACCGACCCTCTGGCCGCGCCGGTACGCTCCCATGTAGCCGTTCATGTCGACCCTGGCTCGCATGAGTCGGTACATGACCTCGCCGTCCTCGAAATCGAGCATGGCCGCCTTGTGCCAGCGGTTGCTGGTGACGTAGAGGAAGCCGTCGTCCCAGCCGAAGGAGTCGGCCCACTGCAGCCGCGTGTCGTCCCTGTACACCTGGTCCATCGCGGAGAACGGCACGCTCGTGTTCCACTGGTTGACGGCGTTGGCGTTGAGCACGGTGTAGAACATGACGCCGGCGTCGGACACCGTCATGCCCTCCGACTGCGAGCTGCGGGTGCCCACCAGGGTGATCTCGGCGTCCAGCGCGGCGCCGCTCGCCTGCGACACCACCGTCCGGTTACGCAGAAACTCGGTGCGGATGGAGTAGAACCTGAAGTTGGCCAGGGCGGCGAAGAAGAGGCGAGGCTCAGCGGCGTCCCGCGGCGACAGCGCCAGGCTCTCAATCGGCATCGGGAACGACACCTGGTCCTTGCCGACCTGGATGGCGAGCGCCTCCGCGTCGTACTTCATACTCGCGTGTGTGACGTTCCAGGCCGCGTCCTCGCGCCACGAGTAGACGAGCAGCTGCTCGTTGCCCGTGTCGGCGATGTAGGCGAACCAGTCTTCCGGGTCCTCCGACGCTGTGTCCACCACCATCCCGCGCAGCATCCCGTTCTGCTTCGACACCAGCTCCTCGGGGAAGACGAACCGCCGCGCCTCCTTCTCCTTCACCATGTCCCAGACGACGAGCTTGGGGTGGCAGGTGCGGTTCGGCTTCGTGAACGTGTCTCTCGTCCCCGAGTCGACGATCCACATCCTGCGCAGCGGGTCGATCTCGATGGCGTACGCGTTCTGGATGTTGGCACAATGCCCGGGCGTGTTGAGCTCCCAGCTGGGGTACGGCTGCAGGACAGTGTCGTTGCCGCGGACCAGCACGCGGTTCACGGAGGACGGCACGCCGTGGCGCATCCGAGGCACGGTCACGAACACCTCCCCGTCCACCACCTTCACGTCCTTCATGTCACAGTGGTCGGGCACGTAGCGCGGCGACGTGGAGGGGGTCAGCAGCGCCGCCTCCCGCGCCTCCGCTGACGCCCAGTCGAAGTCGAGCCTCGTCCATTCGTGCACCGTCTCCAGCTCGCCGAACTTGGTGGCGGCCGAGGCGGCGGCCGAGACAGCGGCCAGCACCAGGAGCACCGCGGCCGGCAACATCGCACTGGAGCGGCACTGGAGCGCGACTGACGCCGACAGACCGAGCGGGCCGAGCGGGCCGACGGGGGCGGACTGGAGACTGGAGGCAGTCGGCGGTCGGCGGTCGAGGCGGTGGGGGAGCCACCGACGGGAGCGGCGCGCGCCGAGCTACGCTTCACTGAAACACACAGACAGAGCAAGGTGGTCAGATAGCTTATCGACACGCACACGTGGCGCCGACACACGCAGTCGCACCGTGCCCCTGACACACACACACACACATAGTGTGGACTATGGAGCGGACAGACGCACAGCACAGGGGCGGCGGGACAGGCGGCGGGGATCATAGTGATTTGACTACGCTGGCGGGTATAATTATCGCTAACAACGTACAGACAGCATGTGGATCGGACGGTATTATTTATTGGATAGTTGGGGATTAGGGCGCGGTAAGTGGTACCGGTCACGTGGGAGCGCTAGTTGTGATGAAAAACGCACAAAAAGGAGACAGATATAATGAGTCGTGACGGCAGTACCTGCGATTTGTGAGTAGAGCGCAATATGATATCGAGGAACGGAGGATTTGAGTAGCTTTCGAGTGATTAAGTGGCCATAGAAGATTTAAGAGAACAGAGGCGGATCGATGAATGCGCTGCATGAACATTACACAAAGTGTATGGCAATAAAACACGCAATAAAATATCCCTTCAGTACAATATAAATACATATAACACATCAACGGAACATTCAATGCAATATTATAGGACGCCGTTGGTATAAGGATTGGCGGGAATGTTCAGATAATTAATCCATGATCCGATTAATTGGCATAGCAAACAATTTGCAAATTTAATTATTTGCCAAATAGTTCCTGCAAACTGTTGCAAGATGCATATGGCATAATAATAAAATATCACCCAGGTGAAGGACAAGCCAGTGTCAGTTACACCACAACACTGTACACTGTACAGCCATACTCTTTAAAGTGAGGTTTGACATCAATAAGATGTGTGCGACGGCAATAATAAACTTCCGAGTGGAAGAAAACTACACTCGATAAAGCACAATGCAGGCCAAATGAAAAGACATGAGGCGATAACTGCGCTTCAGGACACAACCACAACAGGAAACTCTACGCGTAATCGTATTATGGGTTGGCGGTAAATCTAGCAAAACATAATCTGATATAGTGCTGCGGCGCGACTGACCACATCTATCATTCCGACCGCAGCTCCCCTCGGCAAATCACTGTTCTGATGAGAAACGACCAGCCCAGATTGCTGCCATAAAAACACCCTCAGATGAAGATGACATATTGTGGGAGCGTACCGCGGACATCATATCAAGCTCTTCTAGGGGAAAATTGCTATCATCAACAAAGCAATTCCGAAGAACGTACTGCAACGTTTGGGCGAAATGTATACTTATTTTAGCACAAATATCATCGAAAGACGGGATATAATTAGGTGTGTTGTTTATCTTGTGGGGCATAAAAACACGCATACCTCGATACGCAATGCTACACCCGAAACTCGAGACGATTCCTGGACTAGAACCAAGCCCAACAATGAGCCCTTTAGCGCGTCACGACGAAGGGAGTGCTTTTAAAAACGATACTCGTGGAACACCCGACTCCAGTCTGCTGTGCGCCTGCTGTCACTATACATCAGGCTCCTGGCCCGCCTCTGGACAGGGGACAGACATATTGGCAACCACCGTACCCCGCTCCCGTCCCTCATCGCAGCCCTGCCCGGCCCTCACCACCCCCTGCCCGGTCCCTCACCGCACCCTCGCCCCTCACCGCACCCCTGCCCCGTCCCTCACAGCACCCCTGTCCCGCCCTCACCGCACCCCTGCCCGCCCCTCACCGCACCCCTGGCCGGTCCCTCACCAGTCACCGCACCCCTGCCCGCCCCTCACCGCGCCCCAGACCAGCTCCCCGGCACTAATCCAGATACAATAGACTTGGAGACACTCCAACGCCACGGGGACGCCGGAGACAATACCTACAGGAGACCGCGGCGGGGATCGAAGACAATATGTCCCGGGGAGACCAATTTACCGTCCGTCGGGGCGGCAATTTCGGCGCAGTTTCCCTCAGTTGTGAAATTACCGGTGAGGCAGGCGAGTCGCAACACTCAGATATTGGCACACAGCACGGCCAACGATTGGGCTGGGGCAGAAAGCCAGACAGGCCAGAGGCTGGGCAACGGTAGCACAGGCGTAGAAACAGGAGGCCGAGGGGGGATGGCCCCTCACGTTTCTGTCAACTTGTTTGCTAAAATATGCTTGGTGATACAATTTTCTGACGACAAGAAATTTGCCAAGATGTCAAGAGCCCAAATCCACAAAGAGATCTTACACAGGGGTGTTGTGTTTCTCTTACGACCATATCCAAATTGCGCTGGGTTCCCACTTCTCGTGACGTTCCTACATCCCTGAACGGCTGCCAGCCAGCCAGACTCGGGCGGAGACGGGGACGGGGGCGGGGGCGGGGGCGGGGCGGGTGGCCTACCGATCCCCCATCATCGATCTCGGCCGCCAGCCAGACCGCTGATGAACCCCGACAGGATCGTCCCCACCCCGCCCGAGCAGCGCCGACCGTCCTCCCAGTCCCACCGAGAGGTCAGTGTCAAGGTCAACCGACCCAGGCCGCGCAGCCAGGCAAAACGATGACATAGGACCGAAACGAGCGGTAGCCTGGAATGAAACAAGGCGGAGGTTTAACCCGCGCGACTGCAGGGTTCGTTCGCCGCAACAACGAACTGCAGGGGGGGTTGATTTCCGCCCCTCCGGAGAATTCGTACCAAAACTACGAATACCGTTTAGCGACAGCGGAAAAACGGCATTAGATAGCTCGTAGCAAGCTCTATTCGAAAGTATTTCTAGTTGTTAATCTTGGATCAGCGTCACAATGTGGGATCACCAATGTGGTCATCCAAAGGGCTCAGATTTCCGGTTTTAGACTCTTTTAGGACTCTTTTCCAGAAAACCCCCAATGTATTCTCGGAAAAACAGGATATGATTAGCTAGGAGCAAAACAATTAGAGAGACAATCGATAGCCATTGAAAATTTGGCATCGCATGTATGTCCTCAAAATTGGATCTCAGATCAATAGTTTAGCCTCCAGAGGTCATGAGAAGGTCAAACACGGAGGTACTGTTTTTAGCAAACAGTTTTTATGAATTAGACATGTCACCTAAGAAAAGATAGGGTTTAACCACCTACTTTTGACGCCATCGTGTTTGTCTCTATGATGTCTCTTTGAACATAATATACCGGATGACCTGGTAGTATTAAGGTTCAACTTCAAACATTTGATCCTAAGGTCAAGGTAACATTTGTTTTGACCCAGGTAGTCATGCTGCCATATGGGCAACGCGGCAGACCTAGGTATCGGATACACATTATGGATGTTAAGGCTAATCGTCTCATATCTCATTTTCTGTACAGAGTTATTTAGCAATCATCTTGTCTGATGACCTCAGATGACCTCAATGACTACTAATGTAGAGAGATCAATGAGAGGCAAGCAATTGGCACCTTGATCATTTTAGAATGAGCTAAAATGAGCGATATTCTGAAAGAATTAGCATATCGGCAATGCCATATTCATTATGAAAGGGAATAACATTGTTTATTTTCCATTCGATATAATGGGTGAGGTCAGGAAATTGACCTGACCTTGGTCACCGATTACGAAAAAATCCGAAGATATACGAATTGATAGGTACTGATATTCTTATGAAAATCCTGCACAGTTTCAAAAACTTTCGAAAGAAAAAGACCGTAGGCTTTTGGCACGAACGCAAACAATTTTTGAAGGTGACGGTCACTTGACATGGACTTTGTGACCTGACCTGAGATGACTCAAGTCAAAAACTTTTACAAAGTGTGGGGGTTAAACTGATATGCCCAAAGATGTGGCTATCTATAAGATTTGCGTCGCGGCTGCGTCGCCGCGGCGTTTTTTCCGCTACTTCCTGAAAAACGGCGCTGAACGGGGAGAGGTGGTGGAGGAGTGGGGGGGGGCGGAAATCAACCCCCCCTGACGCAGTGGGTGTGTGTTGGATTTTCGTTGGTTAAATGCGACTTCGTGAATTCTGAGAACGGCCGTCAAACAAGTAAGGATATTGCGAGTTCAGGAGCGGATAGTGAAGTTCTGTTAACACTTGTCTCTGATAATACCGGAGCGGTTTAAGCTTCTAATCCGGGCTTGACAATGCCCAAGTGCTGCAGCAGGCCATTGTCAGTAGATGTACTCTCTGGTATGCCGCTCATATGCGCGGTCAACCAGTGAGCGAATCCAGCGCTCGAACCGGCACCACGCAGCTGGATTCAGCGACTCGCGAGACCAGATCCGACTGACGGCTGAAGAGGCCCTGCGGTTCAGGGGAGGATCCATGGGAAAGGGGATAGTGCCGATCCAAAAACGGTTGAGATCAGCCGTAACCAGACAAATTGCAAATTTTAAAGGAAATCTTAGTGATTTATATGACCGAAAGTTTGTTTTACATCAGACTTAGTGCGCAAGGAAGCAAAATGTGATGACTGGTGCTCAATTTTGTCACGCTTTCTAGAATGTGACCTCGAATTTCTTTTGGCAGTTCAGGATTCTGCACGCTGTTTCGGTTCACTACGCAGTCAACTGGCCCGTCCCATGTCTGCCGGGTCCTTTGATAATCAACGCCGGAAACAGTCGCGGCTCCGTCGCAGGAATCCTATGCCCCACCCGTGGTAAACAGACGATCGATTTCACGGCCCACAGCGCCGGTTTCCGTCCAGAGACGGTAGCAGAGCTGCAAATCACCGTCCGAGGCCCGAGCAGACCCCCAGAGCTGCAAATCACCGTCCGACCAGACCCCCGCCGGGTCCATTTGCGTCCGCTGGCAGCGGAGTGGAGAGCGAGCTCCCTTTAATGTGCTGCGTCAATGATCGGCAGAACATCTCAAACACACAGCTGTAATTACGATGAGGGTATTCACACAAGGGACCCCGAAAACGACTGGAATAAGCCGAACGTTGACTTCTTCCTGATTTGAGAGAAAATGTAAAGCTTCTGAAAGCGAAATGTGATTTAGTCGGAATATCTGGGGCATGGTCGCCAAACCAACCAGCTTGCTCTGGTCGTTCTGAATTAGCCATGACCATGTAAGCATCCTTCCTTTTTCCGTGGCAGACACATGTATCACAATGTGCATGTTGGCCAATCTTAGCCAAAATGTGTCCATGGACGCGGCTGCGGAAGTCAGCTGCTTTAAATGGAGCACGGTTGCCAGGACATATCGCCAAAGTTGGGCGGTTGCCAGGACAAATCGCCAAAGTTGGGCGGTTGCCAGGTTGGAGATGCCGAATTACATCAGGAAACGTCACGCCACATTGACCAATCTGGCAGCACATTCTCGGCGACTTGATGGCGGCTTTGTAGGGCCGGATTAACATGACAGGCGTGCTCGCTAACCGGATAACAGTACATTAGCAACCCATCCCGATTTAATTAGAATACATCAGGCGAGATACACGGAAGCTCCAATCTCCACCTGCGGCTTCCGCAGCCTTCTCTCAGGCAGCTGGGTGCCGCGATGGCTGGTCTTCCAGTCTATCGTGGGAGGTATTTTGAAGACGTTAGATCTGTTTGTTTGTTTATTGGGGTTTAAGGGCGCGCCGACACCTTTGGGTCAATTTGCGCCCATTGAAGACGATAGATGATGATGATAATGGGCTTTAGGGAGTGATGATGACTAGGTCATACTGCATTCATTTGGCATCTGAGCACAGCTGGCGTTAAAGTCACTCTTAGGACGTGCATTTTTTAACTTACGGAAGTTTCGCCGCGCTGTTTCTGATCACGTTTAACAGCGAGATGGTCCCAGGACAGGCTGGCATTGCCATCACGACCACCTGATGTCTTGTTTATTTGTGTGTTTACTCAACATGTCAACGAGCCAAGCGGATCCAATTACAGACGATGATTAGGCTGAAACAGACTCCACACCAGGGAATGGACTACTACAGCATCACCTTCCAACGATCCAACTCGTCGCACCAAATGTAATAACGTTTCTGCCTGGTACCTGGTGCGATACCTGGTGACGTCACGACCGCCAGCCAGGACCGAGGGGGGGGGCGGCGACACTATCACCAATCGAGAGCAAATCACGATCCACACTGCAGGTGACGATCGCGAGTACGGTGAGTTGTGACGGAGTCCCCAGTCGTGACACTTGAGCCGCAGCCGTGACGTGACCGTGACGCGACCGTGACGTGACCGTGACGTGATCGTGACCGTGACGTGTAACCGGGTTCGGCGTGACCGTGACGTGACCGTGACGTGACCGTGACGGACTGAGTAGCACGTGGTTCGGCCCGCGCCACGGACAACTGAGAGTACGTGCATACCGACCAGCTCGTCACGGCCACGGAGATTGGTCCCGGGACTGGACGTCCAGGGAGTGACGTCCCGTCAGGGAGTGAAGTTCCGGGAGTGAAGTCCCGGGAGTGATGTCCCGGGAGTGACGTCCCGGGAGTGATGTCCCGGGAGTGGACGTCCCGGGAGTGACATCCCGTCAATGAAGTCCAGGGAGTGACGTCCCGTCAATGAAGTCCCGGGAGTGAGGTCCCGGGAGTGATGCTCTCCAGGGAGTGACATCCCGAGGCAGTTGAACGTCTGAAGCTGGTCATATCACACGCTCGCAAGGCCCACGGTCAGAAGACAGACTCGGAGTGTCGACATCAATATGGACACATATCACCCAGACCCCCGCGTAGCGCGGAGCAATCTGTCAGAGCAGAGGGGGAGGACATGGCCCGGGACACAGCCGGTGACCGTACAGGGGACAGGAACCCGCAGTATGCCACTTCTTATTAATTACCATAACCACTGGAATTAAAGGCAGACTCGCCACAATTTATTATTAACTTTCTTAAAAACAGAACTTTTAAGGTGAGATGTGGAAAACACACACTCTCCAACTTTCAAATCAGGACCACGGGGTCCCCTCAAAGGGGTTCATGTTCCTACTCCCCAACCCTATTTTTAATCAATGGTAAATCTAAAACGATTATTTTTTCAAAACATCTAACAAACATAATCTTCCAAATTAAATACTCAAAGGTACGCTGATGACCTGGTAGTGTGGTTTCACACTCCAGCGGGTTTGATCAAGCCATGAGCAGTGTGTGTTGCACACACGTTTTACTTCAATATAGTACAATTGGTCGACACGCTGCGGGACTCGAGGTGTCCTAGCAAGGTATCCGCAGCCTTAGTATTTTTTCAAAACAATTTTAAACAGATCCGAACGCTTTTATGGCCAACTTTTAACAATTAATAACACTAAACAATCTTAAAACATATACAAATATTCGGCGTTACATTGGACTCTGGATATTAACGTTCAGGTCACACTTACGACTGGTCGCCAGGCGCTGCAACCCCGCCGGACTACACATCATGAGTATGTTTGATTGGCCGTGATGGGGTGCGAGAACCGCTCTACCCTTCTAAATTTATATACCTCTCTGATCGGTCCAATCCTGGACGATAATGCGCTTTTATTTGATAATATATCGTCACCAGAAATATCTAAATTTACAAACTATTCAGAATGTTCGCTGGCTACTGCGCATTGTCACTGGAGCCTGTCAAAACTTCACCCACACTCAACCTCCACCATGACCCCAACACCCCACACTTCTGCCGCCGACGCAAATACAACTACTACGCTTTTAACGCCAGGAACAAACACACAAGCCGCACCAACGCCCAACATACCACATACTCAATCAACGCATACATACCAAAACAGACTGCACCAATGCACCACAGACGTACCCCACCAATTAACCTCCGCATCAAACAAACAACTTGAACTTTTCAACATAGCCAAACCACCTCAACACCCGATAGCCAGCCGACCGGTGCTACGTCACCAGCCTCACCACATAGGAGATTTGACCCGACTTTCACCATACACACAACACCTGCAAACAACAAAAACACAGATTCGGTCGCGGCAGAGTAACACGCTAACTTTTTTTCAACGAATTCAAATCACAATTACAACACCCACACATTCAATATACTGACGAGCTCTCGTGACAGGGACCGTCACTGGCGTGCGTTGCAATATCTTGTTGAAACATAAAATCAATACTGAAAGATAAACACATATACTTTTCTGTTCCTTTCCTGACATTAATAGCTGTGTGTATACGGCCTCGAATTATCGGGCAATCCTATACTTTTGTAATATATATTCAAAATACAAAACACAAAACAAACATGTTTATAGATTTACACGGACTCGTCCTCGGCACTCCATCGCTCTTTGCCTCGGTGCGTTTGAACCAGCAACCACCCGGATAATTTACAAGGATCAATACAAACTTTTACCAACACTATTACATAAGAAAACATTTCCAAATTTAAAGCTCCTATGGATTCCGGGGCACGCCGGAATTCCGGCGGAACGATCGAGAGAGCTAGACTCCCGCCTAGCAAAAAGAAAGTTTAGATTCAGAACCAAAAATGACCTTTCTAGCCCATTGCCTGATGTATTCAACTTTCTTCACAAACAAATTATATAATGCGCCTGGTAACAGGCGCGAGACTCACACGTTAAAACTCTTCACATTTTCATTTACATCCTATTTATAACCCAAAAATCAAACTTATCACAACAAGTCACCAGGGGACTGTCGGTAATGCATGAAATAAGATGAAGGTTAGTAGTATGGAGCGCGATCTCACGAAATCTGGCCACACTAAACTAACGCATAACCAATATATTTGATAATTTCCTCCGGCTATTGCACATCACTGCGGCTTTGCATCCGCGTTATGACAATAAAAACAGTTTTCTTATTGAGTGCCCCGTGCACGAAAACGCTAATCCGCCAACCGAATCATAGATTACATGCAACAAAACATAAGATCTTGAGTTCTACTATTACCAACGCTCGTGGTGTGTTACGGAAAACCCAGACTGGTGGTTTGTCGCATTCCTCCTCGATTTTATACACTAAAACACAATTAGGCTAAATGCAATATTTAAACAGGGGTCTTTTATCCTAGCACCAACATGGGCGAGAAAAATCGGTAGCAGGGTTTTCATCCCTTGCCTGATAGGGCTCCGTTTTTTTGTAGTTAAGGACTTTTTGCCGTTGCATACATCGACACCGAATGCACCACAACATACATAAACCAAAAAACATTACACTTTGGTCGGCCGGGGTAACAGCGCCCTTTGCTGCGCTGCTCTACCCCGGATCCTTTAGCTAGTCTATCACGCATTTCGCAAGGTCGCCGAATCATAGTGCGTTTCGGTTTAGCTTCAAAAGTTGGCAACAGTATTACCAGTATGTCCTGTCACTCTCTTTCTGCCTTGTGGCTCAGCTCTCTCGCTTTCCTTCTGTACTCGGTCGTGGTGTCAAGCCCAAGCTAAGTCCTGATCTCTAGTCTAAGCTGACCCGCCTCCAAATGTGATTTCTATATCTATGACGATTGTTCGCCCCCCTGGCATCGCGGCGCCTAGCGCCGGCTCTCTCGGATGTTGATTCTGTGATCTTCGCCCCATGTCGGGGTGGGTTAGTTCGATGGCTCCTCGGGGGCAGTCTCGCTCGTGTCCCCTTGCGGTCCCGCGCGGAGTGAACGGTATTGGGCGCATCGTGTATTAGGCACCCTCAGAGTGGCGGCGCCTTTCGGCGCCGTTACCACCTATGAGGAAGTGCCGAACTAGCATTATAATATCATGCAAATATAACTATAAGAAATAACTCAAAAAATAAGGTCCCTTGCTTTCAAAAAAACAACATATACACGGATAAGCAGACTAAAGCTATAAAACCCGTCTAATGCTCTCTTCTTTCCGCGGCCTAAATTGCCAGGGAAGGTACGATCATCCCACCCCGAATCGAACCTAGGAATCGCCCGGAGTGACCAAAAAAAGGAAAAAAAAGAAAAAACAGATAAAAAAAAGTAATGAAAAGAAAGGATAGACGGAACGCAAGCTGCTGTATATCGCGCCCCGCAGTCAGCCCGTTCGTCCGACGGCTCAATGACCTGAACTGCAGGTTACTGGTTCGCGGGCAGACCTCGTTCAAAAATCTCACGCGGCGAGCACAAAGCGGGCCGCCGGGAGCCCAATCAGGTGCCGCTCCGGGTTTAGTCCCGATAGCATGAGCATACTAGACGATGCTGCGTAAGGGCAGAGGGGGAAGCGTGTGGGGATATGGGGGCTTTCAAGAAGCGGCGTTTCCAGAAATCGTATCGTGATGTGCAAACTTGCATTTTACGTTGGTGCACGCGTGTTTGTGGCGACTCTGCAACTACAGGCGTGCTGAACCGAAAACATGTTCTCCTGTCGTGGCAATGCATATCTTTGATAACATGCTGCGGTGGTGCCTGTGGTAGTCTTCTCTAGCGTTATTTTAAGTAGCGCGCGTCTTATAGATGGTACAGCTCCGCTCTTCTCCTTAAATGCTCCTCTGACAGCTCTTGGTGGACCGACACCCGAGGTTATCCAGCGTTAGAACAAGCGCTCCGGTCCGAAATGTTTCTGCGTCCCGGACAAGTCTAACGTTCTTTCGCGCTATTTCTCGCTGAATTGTTGTATCAACACACCACGTCTCACGGTTTTCCCACGTAGAACTCACGTGTACGTAAAAAAATGCGCCGTTGCCAGTCCGAGCACAACCCCTCCCCCCCACTCACCGTCCCATAACTCGAGTGTGTCGGCATTGCGACCATTGGAACGCGTTCGGTCTCAGCTGTGCAATAGTTAGCATTGAACATAGCCTTCCTGCCTGTAAAGATAGTTTGACAAACATGTGAGCGTCTAACACCCCTCGCGAGTCACTGTGCAGATCGCACCCCCAAGTGGAATAAGGGCTATGCTGTAACCAGCGCGCCTAGCCACCACCGAGGTGTCTCGGACAAGTCCTCTCTCCCGTGAATCGACCACCATCAGGGGTCATCTGCTACGTCGCGGAGCCCACTGTAAACAGTGAGTAATCGTCATCATATTGTGGTGACCAGGGCCTGTATAGCGACCACGCTCTGTATAAATGCAATGTTGACTGTTTCGGCGCCTCGGTCGTGGCCAAACATTCGCATGTTCCTGAGCAGCGGGCGGACGTCACTCGCCCACATTCGCTTCAGTGCATAAGCAGCGGCTAATCTGGTGATTCACATCTCATGTGTGGAGGGAGCGAGGTAGACCACAGCACGAGGTCGCGTGACTTGATGTCCCACGGGATCGACCATCAACAAGTGGCTGTTATTACCGGGGCAGATGGAGGATGTGTAGCCGTGAAGGTGTAAACATCGCAGCTCTGGCGGTATGACGGTATGGTGGTACGGAAATTTGGTAAAGCCGACTCGTATTGTATTACATTATAATATTTGAAAAACCCAGACGGAAAAAGGACACCAGAGTGTCGGGAATTCCATATAATCAAAACAAAACTAATTAACAGACAGACTCGTTACGACTCAATATTTGTAGTCGACTCAAGTCTGAATCAACAGTCGAAGAACTGACTCGACTCTTGACTCAAGTGTTGTTGTTTTTTAAGAGAAAACAATCGACTCGACTCTTGATCAACTGCAGTTAATTAAAACAAAATGAATCGACTCAATTATTGACTCATTCAAAAATATCTGACTAATGACTCAACTGAGTCAGCTACAAGTCTGGTGGCAGAACATTTCCTAACCATTTATTTATGCACTATTTTTCAATAGGATAAGCATGCTGCAAAAGTGTTGCAAAAATCCTGAAATATTGAAAGTCACGCCAGACACCGCCACTGGTGCATCACAGAAGCAGGCAAGGTTACTCGGGTGCAACCAAGCCCGGCGCATGCACCGCATGTTGTTTACATAATATACATATTTGCTCTACTTGAGCATCACATAATCCAGGCAAGCTGTCTAGCTAATCCTTTCAGGCACAGGCAAAATTCTGCCGGGCATGAGTTCAGGCCCAGCGCGTCGGCTCCGTGGCTCTGAATTTTGCTGCTCTAATAAGCATGCAAGGCTGATGCAGTGCAAACATGGGACTTTTCAACAGGCCCTGACCGCGCTCCTCAGTCCAGCGCATACCACAGGTTTTAACTGGGACCAGTTTTGTGCAGAGTTCCCGACGCACCAAGGCCTCAACCGCAATGCAGTCAGCTCGCCGACAAGCACACCGCTGATGCGCCCTCCGCAATGCCAGCGCAATGTCAGCGGCAAATGTCACAGCCGCATCTCATGCGCGATGCATCGGCTGATTCAGATGCCGCCCCCGGCCTCAGGTGCCGCCCCCAGCCCCCGCCACGACTGATGTCAGCACACAGTAGGCGGGAGCCGCCGCCGCCACCCGCGGCCCCGCCACCGCCACCGGCCCCGCCACTGGCTGTGATGAATATAAATTAACGAGAAAGCTGCAACAGCAATTACGAAACAAAGCTTTGATGTATTTAATTTTGTTTTTTTCATTTTAATTATTTTTTACTTTTGAACAAGGCACTTGACTAAAGTGCAAATATAGAATAGGTAGCAGATCATTCTGTTGCGTTTTTTCCCCCGAAATTCCGACGTTTTGTGATGTTGCAGCCGAGTTCCCGCGATTTAGTTCCACCATAGCTGGCGGTCGTTTAAGCGGAGCGCGGGAGCGGCAATGACATTCATGCCTCGTTAACCGGCACGCAGCTGACGGCCAACACGACTGAACTCCCACGCCGGCAATTTCCGACCGACTGACGCCCTCGCAGACCGCCCCCGCACGCAGCCCGCCGCGACCCCCGCAGGAATGACGTCAGAGTGTGAGGTCACCACCAGCAGCGCCGGCTCTGACGATCAGCCGCCGGAATCCCGGTCAGATAAGCTGGCATCCGTCAACAATGACTCGATTAAGTTTGAAAGGTAGGTAAGCGGAGCGAATTAAGAGACGAAACTGAATCAGTAAGCGAGAAACAAGGGTCGAATGCAGACGAAATAAAATAAACAGCGCCCGGGGGAGGGGAGGCGAGGGGGGATGTGCGTGCGGTGGCGATAACATATGTACAAAAGGTGTGGCTCACATAGACGGCACTCACCGTCTCCCACTTGGAAATGATAGTGTTAGAGCGGTATATTAATACCATCGACTCCCCGCCTTCAACCCGGCACTCTTATACTCTCATACATATTTTTCCTCGCCAAAATGTCAAACACAGGAAGCTCCTCAGAATAAACCCTATAAATAACACCCATCACGCCGATCTCCACCAGCCGACATATGACTTTCATGGGACCTAGGGCCGTGTCTGCGGCAGGACCCATAACCACTCTCCTGTCGGCACGCCGCGCAGACGGTCATCAATCAATCACAAGACAGAGCTTCCAGCAGCTCTTGTGGGCGGCGCTCCTCAGAACGAGGCCAACCCACAAGGGTCGGGCCGGTCCCTGCAGAGATGGCTGGGTACCCTCCTGTTCTGCAGAGAAGGGCAGGCCTGAAGCTCGTTCCTGGCAGAGACAGCTTGGGCGAGTCCCTCTGTTCTGGCAGAGAAAGGGCGGCCTAGCCGGTCTACAGAGATGGCTGGGTAAGCCCTCCTGTTCTGCAGAGACAGGGCAGGCCTGAGCGGTCTGCAGAGAGTAGATGACCGGCTGGGTAAGCCCTCCTGTTCTGCAGAGAAAGGGCAGGCCTGAGCCGGTCTGCAGAGATGGCTGGGTAAGCCCTCCTGTTCTGTGTCCTGTTTTGCAGACAGGATGCTTCATAAGCCCTCCGAACTGCTGCTATGATAATGCAGTAACCGTCAACGGATTCAGAAACATGGCCGCGTGCATGTTTTATGGCCACGGACATGTAGACAGCTCGCAAAGCGTCGCTCCGACTGGCACACCATCCTGGGAAGTTTGCCAGACGAAATAAATCTCGAATAATCATCTCGGGTCGTGTGGAATAATATTGACAGCGATCGCAGTCGTAAATAATGGAATAGATTCTAGAAGCTTCCCGTTGACAATGTCATGCAGAACTTCTAGTCTGTGGTCGGGGATATCATGTCACGTCATCTTCTTCATGGGTTCTATAAGACCTTCATGCATATCAGACGAAGATCGCTTTGAATACAAAAAGCACCTACAAATGGCACAACACATGCAGTCCTAATACCATGAGGATTTATATAACCATGAAGATATAAATCGAATTCAAAAAGTGACATGACAAATAAACAGCCAAGCGAACCGCATGAGCCGTGGTGAAGATATGAGTCGAGCCCAAGAAAAAGACATGACAAATACGCAGCTAAACTAATGAAGATATGAACCATTTCCGGAGCTTTCCAAAGACAGCGGCATTCCATTGGATTCCATTAGCAATCGACAACTCCGCTTACATAACCTCCGTCTATCTATATCCAATACCACCGGCTGAACACTAACAGCGTCCCTCTATCTACCTAGAACACCGCCACCGTGTCCGGTCCGGCGGCGGTGTCCCCGTCAAATTCCCCGGGCCAGGACGCGGTCCGTTATCTTTCGACGGCCTCGACTGCGGCCCGTCCCGAGATTGCCTCCTCGGATCGGAGCCTCCTCGAGTCTGACACTACGATCGGCCATCTGACCAGACACGCCAGGCCGCGGGAAACAGTTAAAATCAGGTAACGCGTCACAGCCGGGGCGCGTCACTGCGAGGAAGCGTCACAGCAGGGGGCGTCACTGCGAGGAAGCGTCACAGCGGGAAGCGTCACAGCAGGGAGCGCCTCAGCGATGACGCGTCACAGCAGGGACAGACACGATGATAGAACTCAGTCATATACCGAGAGGATCGAGACGGACCATGTCAAACCAGGGGACGTGTCGCTGCAGTTCAGTGAAGCGGCGTTGCGATACATTGGCCAGTGACTCTACAACGTCTGGGATAGAAAAATGGGTGAATATCCGGGGCATGAGCTCAGCAACTTTTAGATTGAATGCTGGAGACAGGATGAGGGTATTCATTACCGAGAGCTCCCTGGGTTGCAGCCTTCGTAAGTCTTCGATAAATATAAGCACATCTCGCCGACACATTTGTACTTTGTGTACGTTTTGTAATAATAACATGTCAAACTTTCGAACGCTCACAGTGGGTTCTCAACACATTTCCCCCTCTACATGCAGCTGCCACCAGCAACCCTCGAATGGGTCGGAGCTCTAAGCGTGTGAGAACCAACCAGTCTTAGATGGATGATGATATCTGACAAATGACATCTCAGAGATGACAGACGGTGATCCGTGCCACTGTCATCCGAACATCGATCGTCGCCTCGCCTCGCAGCTTCTCTCCTCTCCTCGCAATATCTCACAGCGTCGGGAGCGAGACTCGAATCGCGTTCGAAGTTGGCACCCGAGCGGCACCAGTGGATGGCCAAAGAGCCGTCTCGGCCAGTCGCTGCTGCGCCGCTGCTCGTGTATCTGATGAATGATGATGCCTCTCGGGACTACAGACACACGATCTAGTAGTTGAGTCGTACCTAACAGCGTGATGTGCAGCACATGGTCCGCGTCACATTCTCAGGGTGATACCGGATGCGTCTCAGAGGACGCGGTGTCTTGGTCCGGGTCACTGGCAGATCCGGGTGGGGGAAGGGGTCAAAGGGGTAATAATGCCCCCAGAAACGCCTGAAATCGACCACAAAATGGACATGTTCGGATTTAAATTAAAAAGCTTAAGAGCTTTTGTTTACAAAATCAAGTTATTTTGTAACAACTAGCAATGCAGAGGGAGCAAATTCAAATAAAGTTTTCGGCACTTATTTGACTGCCGCCCAAACCAACGTTTTGCCTCTCGGAAACCGCGTTTGAATCGGTTTGGGCTCAGTCCGGTGCCTCCGGCGCTGGCCCCCGGGAGGTAGGTGGTCGTTGGTGCTGGCTCCGGTTGCTGATCTGGCCACCGGTCCTGAACAACACCAGCTGCCGCGCCAGGGCCGGCCGTGACTGGAAGGGGTCTCATGTCTGACCTTTAGAGAGCGACACGTGGCCGACCGGCCCCACCCAGACGGTATCTGTCGACACCGGACTGCACGCTTCTCTTGGCCAGCGGCCAGCGGTGTCATGTCATCGTGAAACCCCACCGCGCTGACCAGCCAGGCTGGACGGACACCAGCAGGTCTGCCGTCAGACAGCTGATCTGATCGGAAATATCTTATACTAACTTAGTTTTGTAATAGTTAATATTGGGCCCTACGCGCCACCGATCCTTTTAATGCGTTCGGACACGATGCATCCATTTATGGTATGAGGAGCGGGAGTGAGTCGGACCAAGGACCAGGGATCAGGGATCAGGGACCAGGGATCAGGGACCAGGGAACAGGGACCAGGGATCAGGTATCAGGCATCAGGAATCAGGGATTATGGATCTCAGGGATCAGGGATCATGGACCAGGGATTATATTCAGTCACCAGGTGTAACTTTTACCTGCAACGCTGCACCATTAAACGACCACAGTAATTTAATCAGATAGTCAACTCTCCTCACAGGGATATGAGGATAAACACAAAGAAATGTGACCGGACGGGCAACCCTGCACATATATCAGGAGCACGTATAAAGCTCAAGAAACTACTGAGTATTGTCGGTACACTGGAATTGCACATTACGATGACAGGAAGTATGACTCACGCCTAGAAGCTCTCCTAAGGAGGGCTCTTAAGCTCACTTAAGGAGGTATCATAACTTCTAAGCCTTCGAGGTCTATAAATAACAGCAAAATAAGCTGCCACATAAAACAGACATACGTTGCTGGACTGTCATAGTTGACAGAGGCCGCCAACTGAAAAAAGTAGAGCTGCTTGTTTATAAACCCAGCCAGATGAAAACCAAGATGAATACCAATATGGCCAGCCCAGCCGCCTATATATCAGGTCATTAGGCCAACACGGCCAGCGCTGCCGCCATATATGTCATTAGACCAGCCCCAGCGATGCCGCCTATACAGGTCATTAGGAGGAATAAACCGCTAACCTGCCGGTTATCGATCTCGTCGTTTCCACGAGAAGAAGCCCGGCGGCGGTATGATAGGAGGCCAGAGTGGCCGCCATTAGCGCCAACATGCGTCCGTCCGGCATCTAACGTACCGAGCTGGAGGTCTCTCAGACAGCGCGCGCTGGGGGAAGATCATGGTGGTAGGATGTGTCATGTTCTCCTGAGTCCCACCCGGTCCGGGAGAGGCTGAGGTAGAGGAGAGGCACCAGTCGTACCCGGAGGGGCGGGGGTGGGAGGCAGGGTACGGAATTTACATAAGCCAAGAAAGTGACAGCTAAGTAGTAGTTTTAGGTAGAAATGGATGCACTGGACTAAATTTGGATTTGGTTAGAGTATTTAGTCAAAAATGGATTGAGATAATATTGGGTTTTCATCTTGAAACACACCACATTTACATGAATCGATCATTGGTGTGAACGGATGACGGATCAGTTCCAAAATAACAACATTTATCCACACATCGATGTAACATGATCGATCGATCATTGATCAAGAATCACAAATATCAAAGGTTGCATTAATGCATGTATTGTAATTCATGGGGATGGACAAACCAGCTTCCCATGACAAGTAATCAATACGGATCATCTATTTGATCCCCATGATTTGCATTACATTAGACACAATCTGGATGTTTTCAGTGTATCCTCCGGCGGGAGGCTGCCGTCTCCAGAGCCGGGAGATCGCTGTGAAGCGGCTATAACAACAGTCTGGACACGGGGGGTGGGGGTGGTGACCAGTGCAATGGCTTCTGAATCGACCACTGGCGGCGCCAGGTGCGCCAAAATTGAGAATGTTCTCACTCTTCTACTGAAATCGCAGTCGCATTCATCTACAGTAGTAGTGCGCATAAATTCGTAAAGGACCAGGCCATTACCTTGAGAGGCGCCACTAATATTGGCAACAATTTTAAAGGGGGCACCTCTCCTTCTGCACGTGCTCGTCGTGCCTATAACATTTTGTGGGGCGTCGTCACTGGCCGGAGTGGCGCCGTCACTGGTCGGAGGGGCGCCAGCTTTACATTACATGGGCGCCTCGGGTCCAAAGGACCAGGTCATGACCTGAATGACCTGATACTCGGTACGCCACTGATCTACACTTTACATACATATAAGTTCTAGCCGCGGCTTCTGTTGAATCATGACTGACATCCCACGACTCCGCCCAGTCCACGACGGAGCTCATCATGACTCGGTCTCGGCCGGGCGACAGAGCCTGAGTCATGAGTCTGTCTGACATCCCACGACTCCGTCCAGTCCACGTTGGAGCTCATCATGACTCGGTCTCGGCCGGGCGACAGAGCCTGAGTCATGTCCGCGGCAGTCAGGACTCGGCGGCCGGAGCAGACTTTATCTCCCTGGAGACGGAGAGTGGAGGTATGCTGCAGCCCATGACTGCGACAGAGGGCTGCTCCCACGACTCGGGCCCGGTGGCCAGCCGGGGCTCCCACCCGGGGCCGCGTGGGAGAGTGATAGGCGCGGCTCATGACACTCTGACAGACACGACAGCTGCACAGAGGCTGCAGCGACTCATGACACTGACGGACACGACAGCTGCACACTGCACAGGGTCAGACGCCACGCATCCGTAACGCAGCCGCCACGCCTCCGTAACGCAGCCGTCACGCCTCCGTACCGCCGACACGCCCACAGAGAAGGCGATCAGACGCAGACGGAGGCGCAGAGGAGTCGCCCCGCCCACACGCTCATGGCGCGGGAACGACCGAGCATGACTGTAAAGTGCAGCGGCGGACGATGTGCGAAAAGGATGAGCACTTGCCACGCAATATCGAATAATCCCTGATTGGTGATAGGCATACAAAACAGGATGTATTTACCGAAGGCTTACGAGGAGAGAAAGCGCCAGGACTATGTTCAATGAACACGTCCTGTGTGCTGTTTGTTCAAAAGGCCCTTCGTAGCCGTGCGACAAGTTTCGCCCACTTTCATCTCGCAGCCTGCACGCCCTTCCCTACTCCTGCGCGGCTTCCGGTCGTAAGTGCAGTGTCAGGGGGTGGTAAAGCAAACGATGCAAGCAGCAAGGGTGCGATCATGAAACAGCACTGGACCTGTTAAGCAAATGGTGCGAGCTGGTGCGAGCATGACAGGGCGCCGTACACGCCACAGGCTGCTACGATGGCAAAGACGCACCCGTGATGATACAAGGCAGCAGAGCAGGATAGTTTTTTGTCATCCGGGTCGGTCTTTTTAACCATATTCCGGGAGAGAGATGGCGGGGAGGGGGCGAGGAGGGGCCTGGGGTTGAACCCCCCATGGGACCCCCTCCACTCTGAGGCAGGGGATTTGATCCGGGAGCCTATCCCCGGAACCGGCACCACGGGAATCGAACCCGGGGCCGCTGCGTGGCAGTCCGAGGACATACCACGGAGCTACCGGCTCCGTCAGAAGAGGAGATGGAGGGTGATGAGCGATGACACACAGGTGTTGGCACGACACGAAACGTTTGCCTTTGACGGTCTCGAAAATGAAAACCAGAGAATACAAACGCAGAACAGAAACGGCTTGTCTTAGTTGAATAATTTTGATTCGTTATTCTATCGATCAACCAAACAAATACAGCATGGCAAACACAAAGGGTGTTGATGGCTGTTCCGAGTCAGCAGGTTCGGAGAAAACAGCCGGTCCCTGCAGCCATAGCCCTGTCCTGCCATTCACCTCATTAGGCCTCCAACTGTCCACACCCATGGCAACAGCAGAACTAGCAGGCCTGCAGTGCAGCCTGACACTACGGCCAGCCATTAGTCCTGGCATCAGCTGCATCCCGCACTAACAGCATCAGACTGTCTGATGCTACACTAACAGCATCAGACACAGCTGGCCGGCTGTGCTCGGCTAATAGGACGGTAAATCAACGTCTGGTCTTCCGCGGCGGATACCGGCTGCGGCCCGCATCAGATGATGATCACTTCTGACAGGCACATGGGTAGTAAGTAGTAACATAGGCACACATGTGTGGCAGCAGCGGTCACATGCGCGACGGCAGTGACGGGACGAGGCGCACCGCTCAGCCAGCCGAAACTTCACAGAGGCTACTCACAGCAGGGACGACTATTTTAAGTTTCTGTCCAACTCAGTGTGGGCCAACTCAGTGAAGAGTCGGTGTGGGCCTTTTCTGAAAGTTCTCACAATCAGACGCCCCTCGTACGTCACAACTTCGTTGAGACCCTTCAAGAGTCTCCACGGAAGTGTCTAATTCCAGAGTTCACGGACTTCCGATCGGCCTGTTGCCGACAGGTGACAGCTTTCTGACAGGTGACAGCTGTCGGGTGCGCCTAGCCGGTTCCCGGGGACAATGACCAGACGCTGCTGATGCTCAGAAACTATGTGACCGATCTAGGTCATATCTTCACCATTTGATCTGACGTGGTTCAAAAAAGTGTTGCGCATGATTTTATACAGATTGGTCCACTCTAAAATGACCAAATTAGACTGAAACCACTAAAAACCGTTTTGATCAAATGTAGTCCACTTAAATTAGACCAAAATAGATCAAACTCAGGACGACACTCTTTTGGATCACGCCGGATCGAACGGTGAAGAAATTACCCAGACCGGTTGCATAGTTTCTGAGCATCAGCAGTGACCGGTCATTGTCCCCGGGAACCGGCTAGGTGCACCCCAGCTGTCTCCACTGAGCTGGAAAAGCCGTCGGGCAGACGACGCCACAATGCAACATACATCGTCCGTCGTCACGGGACGGGTGATGCTGCGGACAGACGCCGTCCGACATCAGACGAGACGCCGTCTGACATTAGACGAGACGCCGTCTGTCATCAGACGAGACGCCGTCTGTCATCAGACGAGACGCCGTCTGTCATCAGACGAGACGCCGTCTGTCATCAGACGAGACGCCGTCTGACATCAGACGAGACGCCGTCTGTCATCAGACGAGACGCCGTCCGACATCAGACGAGACGACTTCTGACGTCAGACGAGACGACTTCTGACGTCAGACGAGACGCAGACGTCGTCTGTCAGCCTGGGACAGGTTATGGGCGCGAGACATGCCGACTTTTGATGGTACGCCAAACGTGTGATGCTGATACGCAGAAACGGGCTTTAATATATGGCGCAGCATGAAATGGAAACTGAGAAGCGACTGCCAGTTTGTGGATACGAAACAATCTCAAGAGAGGATGATCGACATATTTAATAAGCAACAAGTAAATTGTGAACACCGGAGATGAAATGGCAATCTGCCATGTTGCCGCTTCCTGCTTGTGCATAAAATGTCACATTTCCAACCCTACAGCCCATCAAACCTTACTTTGAGCCTAACCTCCTAACGCTAGATGACAGCATAATCACAGTAGCTCTTTCATCGGGTGAAACGCACAAGCTCGGCTTATCCCCCAGACCCCCAATGACGTCATGAGCCCGTCGGACGGGCGGCGTGCCATGGCCTGTCTGCCGGGGGCGGCGGCAGATCAAGGCGGCCTCACGCCGGGTGATCGGTCACCGACTGCGCCACCTGCCGCCACCGCGCCGTGCCAGCCGCGCGCCGAAATAGCCGGCAATTAGCCCGGCTATAGACACAGCATCGCCAGCCCCCGCCCTGCCCCGCTGACGGCGACAGACGAGGGGGTCGTGAGCAGGCTGTCGGGATGTAAATATATCGTTTGTGAAGGTGTAGAGAAAGGAATGCAGTTCGACGGCACTCGCTGGATATTTATTATAGGTACTGTAGTTCGGTCATTCGACGGCCCCGGTGAAGACGACCCAGGTGAACCATAACGTTGTCTCCCAGCTAACACACGCCGGCTAGTTTCAAACCCTATTTTTCGGGGGGATATTAAAAGTATACGAATGCACATGTCATCGGATTTGTTTAGTTGCAATAAGCAACAATACATTTTCCTCGTAAAAATGCTGAAATAGCAGCGAAAATTAACCAGGTTCCCACAGGATCCACAAGCACCTTTGAAGCATATAAATTACCACGATAGACATTCGACCTCGGCGGTCGCAATAAAAGGCGTACAACATTTTCCGGGCGTATTTTCAACACCTCTCCCCTACATCACATCACCGCCGTGTGTACGCTACTCCAGTGACCTCGAAGCAGCCCAAACCAGCCGCGTCCGCCGTCGTCAGTGGTCGCCCTCGCAGTCGTCCACAAACCGGCGACAATTGGCCGGCAAGGCCACACACTGTCTTCTGCTGAGAGACATACCGTGAGGAGGTCACACGACGGCTCTCAATGCAGACGGCAGACTGACGCCGGCCAATGCAGGTGGCAGACTGGCGCCGGCCAATGCAGGCGGCAGACTGACGCTGGCCAATGCAGGCGGCAGACTGACGCTGGCCAATGCAGGCGGCAGAACTGACGCCGGCCAATGCAGGCGGCAGACTGGCGCCGGCCAATGCAGGCGGCAGACTGACGCCGGCCAAGGCAGACGGCAGACTGATGCCGGGGAGGATTACTGCTTCCTGTGTAAAGGATCTGGGTTCAGCTCTCTAGTGACTCCTTGTATAAGACGTGATCTGGCTGTCACTATACCCTTGGAACATAAAGAGCGTTCCCATTAGCGACTTAGTCCCAAGAGGACTAAAAGAGGACTAAATCTCAGAAAGACGTGTCGCTTGACCCAAAACTAACCAACAAACCGCGTCTCTGCCAGACACTCGCCGCGGATCTGCCGTCCCTGCCGGCACCGGCGCCACCCCCTGCCCTGGGAGATCAGGCCAAAGCCGTCCCGACAGACGGATGTTGTCCGTAAACCACCGAAATCACTCAGCAAATACCTCCTCCCGTCCCGGCCCGCCGGGCGGCCGCCAGACGGCCATCAGCCATATTTACAGCCGGAGTTGTATGCATCACCAGGGAGACTGCCCGGCTACTGCCCAGCGGCCGCAGACGCCGTGCCGCTCTGCAGACCGAAACTTTCCCCTCCTGCGACCCTCCAGCCCGGCTCTGAGCGGGGCTGTACAGCGGTGGGCGGTGGACGGTGGACGGTGGACGGTAGGTGGTGGGCTGTACAGCGGTGGGCGGTGGGCGGTGGGCGGTCCCAGGAGAACGGTTGCCTCCCATGACTGGACGGAAGCGGTCCACATTCCTCTGTACCCGCGGCGGCCGCAGAACCGCCCCCTCTCATTACACTGCCGACCGGGCGCCAATCAGACCAGATTACGCCGGCTAGGGGTGTAACCGGGCGCAATTTACGCCGACGAACGACGTAATCCCTTAGCGCGGCTCTGATTATAGTCAGCCGGCGGCGGCGGCGATCGCGGCGGAGAGGCGATCAGCTCTGCAGGAGGGTCGTTACACGGCCGGCCTGGCTGCAGTGTTTAGTGTCTGGCTGCAGTATACAGCGCCAGTGTACCATATATAGCGTCGGTAGCGTCAGTTGTGGCTCTGTCTGGCGGTCGGCGGCGGAGTGAGTCTCAGTCCATCAGGCTCCGTAGGCTGCAGCGGGTCCATTCAGTCTACCGAAAGTCCATTCAGTCGGAATTCTACCGGAGAGAGCGGAAAGCTGTGCGGTGAAGTTCCGGTTTATGGGCACGTGGACTTCAATTGGGCATTCGGCCAGTACCGCAAAATTGAAACCGAAACAGGTGCTGCATAAATGAGCACGAAACTCCCAGCCAACTACAGTCATAGCTTTCCCGCAAAGACAAAGTTCCAAACTTACTGACTTCGTTTAGCCGAAATCGCCGCAGGCGACGGGAAAACACTGCCCTACTCAGCTCCACTTATTGCTGAACTGCTGCCTACTTCAACAACAGGCATCACCCTCTTACCCCCTCCCCACTCACTTCAACATATTGTCTCCACCTCTCTAGACTAGCACAGCGTCACACTAACGACACAACACACAGGCACCTGTCGAGTGGCACACAGGCACCTGTCGAGTGGCACAAATCGGCCCAGGTGCTGGGACCGGTTAACGACTGTGCGATGGCGGTCGTCACTCCGCCTTCATTGGAGTCTTTGTGGCGCCTCTCGAGGGCACGGTCCCGGTGCTCGGTCAGCTCNTGAGGTGAGGTGAGGCGAATGATAATCCTCTCAGAAACTTTGTATACACATGTAAGCAAGCTGAGCTAAGTACAAATCCAATGACTCCAAACATTCATCATAACATGCAACGGCTCATGAAAGCACACCATGTCCCGGCGAGCCCGAGAGAACAGCGTCCCTCTGCTGCAGTCCGTCTGACGTCAGCACATTGAACACCGTGCCACTGTTCGTCCACTAAGCGGCAACACTGCCCCACTGTCCACCAGACGGCGCCTCTGCAGCCCTCTGCCCCTCGTATGTCGCCGTGAGTAGTTCGTGGAGCGTTCACCGGCGATCTAAACACACGGTGATCACTCGTCCCAGCCGTCCGAGACGCTCGGCACCGGTGCAGCTGTACTGTGCAGGTGCCATACAGGTGCAGGTGCACCACTGCACCTTGAAGGAACTGTGCAGGTGGAGGTGGACGAGCTATGAACGTGCGGTTACAGATGCAGCTCCAGGTGCAGGAACCAGGAGGAAGGCGGATTTTGCGCGAGCCAGAGGCCACGCCGTTAACCTTCACCAGTTGTATAGAGACACAAGGTCTGCTAATCGCTCTCAATTCAAAACAAAGTTCTGCGAGGTCTGATAAGTATAACCCTAGGGTAAACATACATTGCCCTGCTATCAAACATCATCATAGCATAGATGTGTATACGCCCTATTTTGAGATAATATAATACGACATCATCTATAACATCAGATTACAAGAGATCGTCTCCTGTTATCTATGCTATGCCTATATAATAATCATTCCAGACCAGTGCGAAAGCGAGTCATGTCTGAATGCAGCGGTGGCGCCGGCCCAGCTATAAGTCTGATCCACCGCTGGCTATCCTGAGGTCCAGCTGGCTGTCACAGCGCCACGCCCCTGAGCCGGCAGCCAGACTGGCCGACTAGCCGTGGACGGTCAGGGCTGGGCTAGGACGCGCTGGCAGCTGGACAGCAGACAGCAGACGGTTCACAGAGCAGTGGCGAGACGGCAGGCGGACAGCCACCCGACTTCTGACGCCAGCCAGGCTGCCGGGCCGGACTGCCGGAACTGCCGGGGCGACGGAGCCCACTCGGCCAGACCAGACGGCGGACTGTCTGACCTGACCTGACCCCGTCACTGTCTGACCTGACCTGACCCCGTCACTGTCTGACCTGACCCTGTCACTGTCTGAGCTGACCCCGTCAGGTCAGATCTGTCAGCAGAAGGAGGGTCGGTGACCCAGCGTGATGTCGGTATCATGTGTCGGATATTAGCACGGATACCAGCGTCAGGTGTCGTGTTGATATCCGTGTCAGGTGACAGTGGCCAGTGTCAGGTGACAGTGGACAGTCACCGAATCAGCGAGCTGCAGCAGTCGGCAGTGGCAGTCACTCGCAGTCACTCGGTCGGCAAATCAGTCCGCCAAACGCCTGGACTTATATATCCCCTGGCGGAGGCGGACCGTGTCCAGGTATGTCGGGCACGTAAAACTCGCTTCTTAAATTCAGCCGGACGCCATGAATTGCATTGATCGGGTGGTAGGAGTCGGGGCCTGCGCAGTGAGCAACAAGCTATGCTTAGCGCGGAGCCTGACCTTGGAAATCCATCCATTCAAAACATTAGAACCATTTTGTAATCCTGTCTCGGTTTATTTCACGCACGGAGAACGGCGCAAGCGTGTCTTGCAACGCCCTAGTAGGTACGTTTCAGAGCGCCCTCGAGCACCGTCGAGCGGTCGGCCGGTCGGTCGGGGCGGCTGACGGGATGATGCTGCATTCCTATAGCGTTGTTCGCGGCGCGGCCACCGCCCACCCAGTCTGAATACGTCCACGGCTCCGCCGCTGCCCTCACATTCACCACGCTGCAGCAGTCCAGTGCAGGGCGGAGACTGCCTGCTCTGCAGGCGATGCACGCAGGGCATGCAGGGCGTTCAGGGCATGCGGGGCATGCAGGGCGTTCAGGGCATGCGGGGCTGTGCGGCGTGCACTGCACACTGCACAGTGCGGGCCAGTGCAGAGCACGCCGCTGTAATTGTGGTCACGCTGCGCAGTCACGCTGGATCGGCTGAGAGCGGCCCCGCTTCCGACTGCATGGAGAGGGAGGGTTGAGGTGGAGGCGATGGGCGTGTGTGTAGCTGTGTAGCGACGGGAGAGGCGTGTGGGAAGCTGCAGAGAGGACGGTGGAGAGAGCTGAGACTGCGGTCGTGAGTACCTCTGCTGAGGTGGCGGTAACATGCGGCGTTAAGTGTGTCGAACTTTGAGGTCATGCCTTGGAAGTAATTTAAACCATTTGTATGGGGGGAATCATTTATATTGTAGGCACGATAGTCGCTAGTAGTTTAGACCGGTGGCAGATAAATTAAGCCGGCGGGTTGGCTCTGATGGCTGGTGTGGAAGGAGGGACTTTTTTCAGCGAGTAGCAGTACCTGACCCGACCCGACGACATAAGCTGACCTCAGGAGCGGCTGACCCGGGAATCGTCTGACCTGAGCTGAGCTGACCTGACCTGACCTGAGCTGACCTCAGGAGCGGCTGACCAGGGAATCGTCTGACCTGAGTTGAGCTGAGCTGACCTCAGGAGCGGCTGACCTGGGAACCGTCTGACCTGAGCTGACCTGGCCTAACCTCAGCAGCGGACCACGCCGCACGGCCGGTGCACGGCCGTCAGCCTCATCCATCACTCCTGAGCTCTAGACCTGTCTGAGAGCCGATCTCGTCTGAGTCAGAGCCAACTGATCTACATCCGGTACAGAGGAACCTGACACACCGACAGAGCTGAGAGCTCACTCCACAGCAGCTTACAGCGGAATTCGAGGCTGATCCCCTACACAACAGCTTAGATGCCAGACGACTGAGGTCACTCAACGGCCGCCTACAGCTGAGAGTTCGAGGCCCTACACAACAGTATACATGCCAGACGACTGAGGTCACTCAACGGCGGAGTTGGAAACTGAGTCCGAGGCCCTACACAACAGCTTACATGCCAGTCGACTGAGGTCACTCAACGGCCGCCTACAGCGGAGTTCAAAACTGAGTCCACCATACAACAGCTTACAGGCCAGTCGACTGAGATCACTCAACGGGCCAGTCGACTGAGGTCACGCCACAATAGGCTACAAAACACCGGGCCGCCGCCGGAACTTGGGAACTTGAACTTGACAGCACCTCTGTACCGCGAACAGAAAGATTAAACTGCTGGAAAGATAAAAAACAGAGTGTAAACTTTTGTTATACAAAGTTGTCCGAACCTTTTGGATGGATGGATTGCGGAATGCGAAGTCAGGACCCGCGCAAAGCGTGGCCGCCGTGGCCTGTTGCGGCAGGCCCTGACCCCACCACCCGATCACGCAATTCCTGACGTCCGGCGGAATTTAAAAACGAAAATTGTACGTGCCTGACATACCTGGACAGTGGACAGTGGACATGGTCCACACCGCTCACTGATGTCACCTGACCTTTAGTGCGACCGCTACCACCGGCTGCAGGCCAACCCAGCCGTTGCAATGCCACACCGTTGCCACGAAGACAAAGTACAAAATTGGCCTGGTGTCTACATACACAGAGCACTGGTCAACTGAGCGGCATCAGGCCTGTGAAGACCAAACTATCAAACCATCAATCAAACAATCTACCAAGCTATCATTACACTTCCAAACTATGACATCGCCGTCAGCTGATAACTCCACATGATGCCGTCACATAACAGCCACCGTGCGTAACTAACTAGCTCAGGCATCCATACACGGCCGCCGCTACTGCTGCCGGCGCCTCCCGCTGTATATTTGTAGTTACGAGTTACGAGCGGGGGTCGCCGTCTGGTCTGTCGGCGGGGCGGGGTCAGGCTTCTCTGCGCCTTCTGCCTCTACCTTTACCCCCAGCCCTCGCCGCCCTGAGCGCCGCGCACAGTGCACCTCTGTGCGTGGCGTCGGCGGACGTTGACGCACATAAACAGCGACGGGCGGCGACCATCAGACGGCGAGTTGCCCGCCAGGTGTCAGGCAGGGCTGCTGCCTGCCCCAGGCAGCAACCCTGGCCGGGTAGAACACGCCTCTCCCTCGGACTCTCAACACGCGGACAGAAGGCGTGGTGGCCGCCCGTCTTCAACCGGAAGTTCACCGATCGTGTTATGCTGTGAGCTCCCCGGGAACAACAGAGTAACGCCCGCTCACCGCAGGACTGACGACACTGCGTCATCGGCAGCTGGTCCTGCCGGTGACGGTCTGGAGCGAGTAGCGACCGCGGACAGACCAGAGTCTCACTGATCGATAGCACTATCTCCGGCAGATCTGAGCCGGCTAATCTGACCTGTCCACCGTAAATAACTCGATGATACTGGAACCGGCCTAATGTCCACGGCACTTTGGCCGTCCGAAGCCGGTTGTGAGTCGGCAGCACGCCAGCTCGGCAGCTCGGCAGCTCGGTAGCTCGGTAGCTCGGTAGCTCGGCAGCTCGGGTAGCTCGGTAGCTCGGTAGCTCGTCAGCACGCCAGCTCGGTAGCTCGGTAGCTCGGTAGCTCGGTAGCTCTGTAGCTCGGCAGCTCGTGAGCTCGTCAGCTCGCCAGCTCGGTAGCTCGGTAGCTCGGGCAGCTCGTGAATCAGCGAGGGCGCAGCTCACAGCTGGGAACCACTCCTCGCGTTCCCTCGCACCTGCCGCGCGCTCCCGGGAATCAGACAGACAAACAAACCAGGCCGATCGCGCTCCAGTAAGTGTCAAACTAAATCAGACCGGCGCGTGGGTCGACTGAGGTGCAGCTGGGAAGACTGAGAAGCAGATGTAGGCGACTGATTCAGCGTGAGATCATAAAACGCCGGCCAGAGCCAAGGGTTTCCCTGCAAACTTTCAGTCGAATGCCACTCCAATAGTTCAGTTTGGTGAAATCATAGTGCCTGCCGGCCAGAGCCGAGGATTTCCCGGTAATCTGTCCGTCGAATGTCACTCAAATAGTTCAGTCAAATACCACACGGACAGCTCAGAGTATTGCGTTTTGCTGTCAAATGTCACAGAGAATTTATGAGTATGAATGACCATCAAATAACTGAAATGAGCGACTGACAATGCCGACAGTCATCCGATTGTTCTAAAATGCTACGCGATTGGAATATCGGAAAATCGAATGTCATTTAAATCCTTCTGAATTGTCCAAATTCGACCATAAATATTGCATTCAAACTGCGTCTTGGACCCCATAAATATTCCATCATAAAAATGTTGAGGATTAGGTACCAAATAAAATGCAAGTCATAACAATACTAAGTGGGCAGGAAATCAGCACCACAATTTATAACTTTCCATGTTGTTCCGACAGTGTCGATTTTTTTTGCAGATGTAGCTCTTCTATGACAAAGTCTAAACTAAATATAACAACTAAGTCCCTCTAAACGTACTCGATGCCTGTCTGGAGAAGGCAGTACGTGGGCGGAACCGTCTTGGACCAGTCTGCGGCCCCGGGCTGCCAAATGCCCCTGTCGGCTGCCAAATCCCCTGTCGGCTGCCAACTGTCTGCGTGGCGGACGGCAGGTATTTCGGGTGACCTGGAAGTTGCGGTTCACCTCAGCTCTGCTCCGTCCAGTCCTCCCTCCCTCCCTCTCCCTCTCTCTCTCTCTCTCCCTCTCTCCCTCTCTCCCTCTCTCCCTCTCTCTCTCTCTCTCTCCCTCTCTCTGCCACTGAGCCCGTCAGGCGAGCCCGCCTGTCCGTTCCTCTGTCAAACCTGTCTGGAGGACTTCCGGCGTGCAGAGACGCTCTCTTGGATTGTCTTAGGGATGCCACCAGAAGCAGGTCAGGTCAGGTCAGAGTCATCAAGGTCATCCTTCGAAACGACAGAAATCGGTTTGATTTTATTATGTTCTACACCGCTACCCATGCATGGATGAATGAATGCAAATGACACATTGCCATATTATTCAAGGGAACCAATTAGCTTTCCCAACTTGAGAACACTTCCTTCAAGTAGGTCCTTAATACACAAGGAAGCAAATCTGATGAGCTTTTAAATTTCGCCGGACATTTGTATAAATCGTCTAACAACCCTATCTGTAGATCCACAAGTGCAGTGGTCACCACGCATCAGATTCGCAGAAATCACCGATCAGTGATATAGCCCACTGACTAGTGTAGTGTAGGCATGGGTTATTGCATTACACATGTGCTATGTATGCTGTGTACTTGGCATACGGACGCTGCACTGCTCAAACTCAACTGTAGTTCGACTCGAGTTATACCATAGCTGTTGTTTGTAATGGTTGTGTCTCACGAAGCAAAAACAAATACACACTCATGGTGGATTCCGTGCGGACTAAGCCGCAGAGGAATCTCAATGAATGCAGTCCACGCCTGGAGGCAGGGACGTAGCCAGGGGGCACGAAAGCCATGCTCCCCCTCTGAGCATTTTTTTACACCAGATGCAATGGGGACTCTTTGACAACCCGACTATACCGGCTACCCAGCCATTTTGCTCCTCAGCCATATGTTGCTGACCTGCCCCCCCCCCCCTCCCCCGGCCAACAACATATGGCTGAGGAACAAAATTTGATTCTATCACCGATGTGCCCCCCCCCCCTGATAAAAAGCCTGGCTGCCTGGAGGAGGCATACCTATCTCTGGTGAGCAGACGATAAATTCCACATGTCAACTGCAGACAAAATCACCAAGATAAATGCTAGGAATGGAAATGCCAAGAACAAGCGTGACAAATGCTGGAATATAATTGCTAGACACTTCCGCATTCTAAGCGTCCATCACTGACTCGAAGCTTGACGGGCCTTTTCAGAGTTGGGCCGCTCGCTCAACCATTTCTGATAGTTTCGTTAATTCTCTCCACTAATTCTTCCGGCGTTCTATAACTCCGAGGAACATTTTCCTCTGTTGAATTGTCAAAATAGCCGCAGTTGGCATTGTTTGTGGCCAAGGAGAATGGATAATCCACCGCTCACTGAAAAGTTACAGGAACAGAGACAGGATTGTAACATCAAATGTTGTCTGAAAACAGACGGAAAGCCCTGTCGGGTGTTCAAGAGTCGTAACTCTCAGCTCGACATAACCACGGAGAAGGGATATACAGGAGACGTCACTCCCCGGATTTCCCCATTGCTGTCGGCGACAACGCAGTGCTGCCATATTCACCCGACCGATTTCTTTCAGATAGGAAAAGCCGCTCGGCCGCCCGCTCCAGGCCGGGACCCTATGAGACCCATTCATCCGTTAAAATGTGATTTTGGCTCACTTTTGTGTTGATTTAAATATCAATATGCGCCATTTTAAATAGCCTCTAGCTGGTCAAATAACATCCAGCATTTAGCTTATCGACTTTTTTATCTCTATCCTGTCTGGCTTCTATATGAGCCATGCCAAAAGCGTCGGTCGCCAAAAGCGTCGGAGTGGCGCCTCCTGTATATCCCTTCTCCGTGACATAACAGTGGTCGGAGCCGCGCTGTCTGGCCGGGGGTGACCCACTGCAGGACGAGTCTGTGGCCGACGCACACGGTCAGCATGACCAGTGACCACAGACAGGATGGCCATCCTGACAACATCTCAACAACATTGTTTACATGCGATGTCAATGATACAACGCCGTGGAGTGAAACGGGAAACAAATTCTTCACCGAAATAATGATAATGATCGGATTGAGTCACTGGTGGATCCAGGGGGGGAGGGGAACATCAGGGGCAAATTCCTCCTCCCACCCCAAACCGCCTCAAATTAGTGTAAATGTACACATGTCCTGATGAAGAAGGACATAGGTATTCGCAATCTATACAAAGGAAAGTTTATTTTTACAACGTCTAGCAATGCATAAGAGAGCAAAATCCGTCGATGTTTTGCATTTTTGAGAACATTGTGTGGGATGATGCCCCAAACCACCACAAACCGACGTTCTAGATCCGCCAGTAGATTGAGTTTATCGACCTTCTCTAGTCGCTAGTCAGTCAGCAGTACAAAGCGCTTCGTAGAAAGCTTGGGGAAGATAAAGCTGAAGCTCTCCCAATCCCGGCGGAATTTAAGTCCGTTGCCTGTGCTTTCAAGACCACCGGCATATCCATCATTTACATTACATCATTTACCGAAAACCAAAATAAACACAGACGGCACGGACACAAACATCTTCGTGATGGACATAAACACAATCAATGCAGCCAGCAAATATACTCCAAACACCGACTCAACAAGCCGAGCATATAAGCAACTCTTGTTTTAAGTAAGACTTTAGGGTCATACTCATTCGCTATTTTTACTCAGGCTTCAAAGTTAATTTCACATTTTTGAAGTTTTCAAGAGTATATGAAGATGTAAAAACGAATATTGCAACGCTTATCGTGACGCTTTCCACAGTGAGTGAGTGGTGCAAGTAACTTTGAAATAAATTCGTCCTATTTTAAGCGGTACCTAACTAATCCGTAACAGCAGCCCTTACACTACCAGAACAGATACCACCGCCATACTAGCTCGCTCGGTGTTTAATCGATTCTACCGTAATCTGCCTCTATTGTATCCAATTGTATTAATGGACAAACATTTCAGAAATAATGGCATCGGGAAGACAATTAAGGAACTGCCCCCACGCGATACAAGTGATTTATCTTCGCGTGCCGAGTCCCACGCAACCCACGCACCCCCACGCAGCCTGTATGAGGCTGGGAGCTGACTGGGCCAGCGCTCACATTAGATTGTGGTAAGCGATAGAATAGACACACAGGGCTAATGAGAGCATTGCACAATCATGTAGTAAAATGTGCCCATTCATTTAAGCCACTATTGACGTTTAAAAAGAAACAAATAATCCCTACAAAAAATAAACTTATTACCTACATCAAAACAAAACCAATATTTTATACATTTCCTTTTCGATTGCGAGTATTGTGTACAATAATTGGAACGATGAGTGACAAGAAAAAAAAAATGAATAAGGAAGTCAACCAGAAATCGACCAAGATTTCGTAGCCTATAAAATCGATATAAAAATCGGGAGCAACACTCACACTATACGCAGGTATCCAGCAGCAGCGCGGCTACGGACCAATCAGCGCCGTTCCCGTGCTGACGTCACAGCTCGTTCTCTCTCTCTCGCTCCACGTCCACTCTCGCCCACTGTCGGCCGTCGACTGACGCGCGGTGAGGCGGGACCGTACACCGTACACTACACTGCAGGAGCGGGGACCGGACTGAGGGCTGAACACTGAGCTGGACAGGGGGGCAGTGGGCGGGGGCCACCCACGCCCCCTCTGATGTCACCCACCCCCTCCTACAGCGGCGGCGGCGGGGGCAGGGGCGGGGGCGGGGGCGGCGGCGTAACAGACGGTGTTTAGTGTGAAGCGACCGACTGACGGTCGGGGAGGGAGAGTTGGAGTCGATTCGGAGAGGTATGACTGAGTTAAGTCGACTCAACAATCTGAGTCTGGCACAACTTCGATTGAGTCTCATCTGTTGTCGAGATTTTCCTTCGCTAGGTCATCACAACATAATAACTCCATTCAAATCTTCCATTTTTGTCTTTGATAGATGAAGTTCGCGAAATACACGGACCCAATACCAGACTCATCAAATAACATACGGCTCCTGCCTGTATACTTTCACTACAGAAAAGCCGAGATGTCCTGTAAACGGTCGTCCGTCTCCACTGACACTGTTACAGCCGCTGCCAGCGCCGCCTCCACAAGGCTATATTGATAGGACCGCCACTGTCTAACGATTTCTCAGGACCTCAACATCGCCAATGTTTAATAAACGCTGACCAGGGTCAATCAATTCCATAGAGAAGTGGGCCGGGCGTCAGCGGCGGTGACGGCGGTGACGGCGGTGACGGTGGTGACGGCGGTGATGGTGGTGACGGCGGTGATGGTGGTGACGGCGGTGATGGTGGTGACGGCGGTGGAGGCAGTGATGGTGGCGGTGCTGACGGCGGTGACGGCGGTGATGGTGGTGACGGCGGTGACGGCGGTGACGGCGGTGACGGCGGTGACGGCGGTGACGGCGGTGGCGGTGCTGATGGCGGTGACGGCGGTGATGGTGGTGACTGCGGTGACATTGGTGACGGTGACGGCGGTGGTGGTGACGGCGGTGGAGGCAGTGATGGTGGCGGTGCTGACGGCGGTGACGGTGGTGGCGGTGCTGACGGCGGTGACGGTGGTGATGGTGGTGGCGGTGCTGACGGCGGTGACGGTGACGGTGACTGCGGTGACGGCGGTGACTGCGGTGACGGCGGTGGTGATGGTGGTGATGGTGGTGACGGCGGTGACGGTGACTGCGGTGACATTGGTGACGGTGAAGGCGGTGAAGGCAGTGATGAAGACGGCGGCGGCGGCGGACCCGGCAAACGTCCCACACCGGACATAACGCCGACAGTTCTGTAAACACAGGCCGGCAGGAACGTCCGGCGTACTACAGGCGACATGACGTGCGGCGTGCTGGCCAGGACTGACAGGTCTCACCAACGAGTGCTAATCGAGGCTGACCAACCTGTGGACGGCACTGTGAACAGCATGGCGTGGCCAGGAACAGAAGACATCGCTGCAGACACCATGCCGTGGTTGGGAACAGAAGACATCGCTGTAGGCAGCATAAAACGGCCTGGAAGTCAGGCTCATTTACAGCTCTAAGCTTTGGTCATCGCAGCAGAGGGCGGAGGCAACATGTCCCGGCCACCGCAGCCTACAAGCCAGACGTGCATTCAGGGGCGTTGACACGCGAAAAAAACTGTGCGACTTTTTTCTTGGGGGGGGGGCACCCTAGCATAGGGGCGACACCTGGCTGAAGTGGCGGCACCCGGCTGAAGGGGCAGTATCTTCTGAGGAGCGGCATATTTTTAGGGGTAACACCTGGCTGAAGGGCGGCATTTTTCTGAGGGGGCGGCACCTGGCTTAAGGGGCGACACCTGGCTAAATGGGCGGCATCTTTGGAGGGACGGCACCTGACTTAGGTAGCGTCCGGTCAGTGGCGGCACCTGGGTATGGGGCGGCGCCTCGTCGAGGGCGGCACCTAGACGGTGGCGGCACATTAGGACGTCCAAAAAAGTGGTGCGACTAGTCTGAATGGTATGTTAGGCGTCGACGCCCCTGCGTGCATTTCTACTATCAGCGCGGTGTTGTCACTCAGTCGCCAGCGTTGGTGTTCGAAATCAAAGACCAGAATTCATAAATATTTCTTCTTTCTCAAAGTTAAGAATACAAATGGTTAAACAAGGCTCCTTTGTACTGCAACAAAACGTGGGCATCACACTACCAGCAGCCATATACCCACCCGGGGCCGCAGCCAGCGTCCTTCCCTCTAACCGTCAGCGCTCCCCCACTCTCAGCAGACTCACTAACCATCATTAACTGTCGTCTGTACAGCCATCAGTGAAATGGTGACAAACGATCTCTCAACGATGGCCAGTCAGAGAGCGGCGGAAGTCGAGGGCCGTTCGCAGCGCTGCAGTGGGGGCGGGGGATGTGGAGACAGAGGCAGCACTGGGTGCATGGGAAGTAGAGATGGAGGTGATAGTTGGTTTGGGTACTGATTTCGAGCGCCCGGATTATGAGTGGTACGCCACCGGCTTCGTATCGTATATGACGAACACTTTCTTACAAAGTTTCATTTAGTATTCGTTTGGTAATCGTTAAACAATGGTTTAAGTGGATTTTAGTCAGTTGTTCCGCCATAAAGTCAAAACAACGACTGTTATGTCCGAACGTGCCCCCCCCCCCCCCCGAGCACATGTATAGCGTGTCTCATGTATTCTCTCTTCAGCATAGTCGCCAAATTAAGCAAACCAGTGTATTCACACGGCGCTTTCGACTCGTACTTGCATCGTCGCTTGGCGCAGTCTTCTGACCGTGATGGGACAGAAACGTCTGTCTTTCATCACATACGTCGTGCGTGATCCAATAATCACAAGTCATCATTATTCATGAGCATTACCCCAAACTACCAGGGCTGCTCCTATGTCGGCAACACGTGACATGATAACTCAGAGCGACTCGCTGATAGCTACACACTCCACAGCTGCGCGGAAACCAGCAGTACGTGCTGTCCCGTGTCATTGTTCGTCGTAAAATGACGTCACTAGACCAGTGACGTCATCAGTTGATGTACGGCCGTGCGGGAGGCGGGAGACGGGGCGAAGCGAGGTATCCCAAGACGCACGCACACACTCGCACGTAATAGGAAGCGAGGTCGAATTCATCGCCAGGAGAGCCGACGGCGCTTTTTACGGGGTCAGCCGGCCCTTATGTCAATGAGACGGCATGATACGGTGTTAGAGGATGGGGGAGAGGGAAGGAGGGACGGGGTACCCTATTAGGGCTGGGAGCTGGTTTGCACAAAAACCTGACAAGAGCAGTCACATTTGTGAACCAAAAAAGCTCCGATTTGAGATGTTTACGTCGGCAATTGTCTACGCCCGCCGTCACGTTCGTTCTGAAGCACAGCAGCAGACCATACCCCTCGTCGTCCTTCATCGTGTGCAAGATGAATGTATGGCATGTGCTGCACTCCTCTTGGCCCAGCCAGCAAGACGGATCATATCCGACAGCGCCGCTTCTGCATGCAATTCACGCCGTCGACGGTGTCGTATAAGGAACGGCACCACTATCCATTACATAATCAGCGTCGACAAACATGGCGCCGTGTGCGTCATTACTGCCTCCCGCGCACCGGAAGCGTCTTCCATCATCAACTCCTCCCCTCCCCTCCCCCCCCCCATGTGCTCAGCAGACCGGCGCTGGCCGGCAGCGTAAGCTGGCGCAGGTGGCGCCTAGCGAATGCTGACGAATGCTGGCAATGCTGATGTTGATGCCGAGCTTGGTCGGTCACTCCCTAATCCAGTCAGAGGATCGTTCTCAACGAGTCTGGCAATCTACATCGCAGTCGGCATCGAAACAGCCATATCCCAAACAACCAGCCCACGCCATCCCCCACCTCCGCCTCAGCTGGTGTCATCCCCCCGCATCACCCATCGCCTCCGCCCACCGCCCACCACCGGCCGCCGCCCACCGCCGCCGCCGCCGCTGCAGCTCGGCACGAGAGCCACCGAATAAGGCGATGATTCTCTGCGGCGCGGCGGCCGGCAGACGCCCGGCCGGAGATCGTGACCGGAGCTCCACACCATATCAGGGGCTCGTGACGTCACCTCACTGTGACGGGGGGAGGGGGATGATGCTCCCTGGTAAGTGCCGCCGCGTTCCATCCATCCTGCACAGTGCAGTGCAAATGTTCTGTCCACTTCATCGACACCACCCGATGACGATGCGCCCGGTGAATAAGTGTTTTGTGAAAACGGCTTGTACAGTCCTTTCAGTGCACTATTGGAATAAACCCTCCATTTCTCCGGAACGATGTTTGTTTTCGTCTGCCGGAAGCAAGCTTAGAGATTATACTTAAAAAGCCTTGCCTAAGCGCACCCGTTTAATTCAATGTCAACATTGTCCAATGTCCATCGGTGCTGTCTGTCGGTGCTGCAAGCAGTGAAATCTAATGAAACAATGTATGCCTTCGCCCCTGATACCCGGGCGAGGACTATAGTAATTGCATTGGATTCCACTGCGTGCAGCACCGACAGACAGACAGAGACAGAGGTGGTGTCGATGAAGTGGACAGAACATATGGTCTCGACTGTACATATACTGCAGTGTCGTGGCTGGGGACCATCGTACTGCGGAGTTAGATAGCCGAAGTACCTGTGATGTTTGGGTGAAATACGCTAACGGTCCATCGGAGAGCCATGGCCTGTTAAGGTATAAGATACGCCCAAGGCGGACCTGTATACAAGTCGTGACCACTAATGCATTATAGACGGACACTAATAGAGTTGTGTCGTGGTCCGCCGTTGTCTGCCCCAGTCCATTGGGGTTCATCGGGATGCAGCCCGTCAGCCTGATCCGGCACCATCAGGCAGTAATGGCAGACTGACATCACACCGCCCTGGGTCCCCCCCCCCACCCCCTCTGCAACACCCTGTCCCCATTAACCTGCTCCCATTCCGGGTGGTCGAATGACCGGCGCTCAGTTACGCCTGAGGCAAAAACCGACCACAGGCCGACGGCACCGCCCACGGTAGAGCTGCAGAATCGGCAGGACATCGACGCCGGTTCTACCAAATAGTAGAGCTGCCGGATTTGCAGGATTATGACACAAGCCGAGCCCGATATAACTGCTGGGCTTGCAGACTCTCAATATGTCATCCAGTACCCAGCTGGTGCATGTTAGACGCATGGGGTCCAGAGTAATGCCTTGACAAGATCTACTGATACGTTCCTATGCGATATCTCGTCCAATGGAAACTAGGTGTCGACTAACAAGGGAAATAGCGCGCATAAAACACGTTCAGAAGTAAAGTCAATGTCAACAAAAGTCCAGGCGGATAAGAGTGAGCCGTATGTTCGTTGCATAGAAACGAACCGGTGCGAACTGCCTTCGATCGCAAAACAAAGCCGATGGTGGGCAGCTCATACCAGCTAAGGTGGGATTTGTTTACTTCAATCACACTTTCAAGTTATGGCCAAAACGGCAATGTTCCAGGTTGGTGTTTTGGGGTTTTATGACGTTTTGACTGCTAGGGTTATGTGCCGTCCACAGCAACGGTGTTAGTTCCAACCAAAAACGGTACTCACACGATCGCTTCGTGAAAGGATAACACACTAATGAGGTATTGAGGTTTGCAAATGTGGCAGCAAGCAGGACAGAAGGTGGTGCGCCACTGCATAAAGGCAGTAGGCAGGGCACATATAGGACAATGAGTTACCGGCGAAACAGAGGCCGGTAGATTGTCGGCAAATGGGGAAGACGGAAAGGGGAAAATAATGGAGAAGAGAAGAAAGGGAAGAAGAAAGACGTTAAATAAGGCAATGAAGAGGTGGGGAAGCAGGGAGGGAAGCATGAAATGCAGAGCCAGAGGTGAAAAGAAACTGATTGAAGGATGGAACAAAGGAGTAAGAAAGGGAAGAAGGGATGAAAAGTGTTAACCACAAACTCAGACACGTCCACACCAGGTCCTCACCAGAATTTCACTCGGCGCGCTGTGTCCTCCGGCTGTGTCCCGTCCGGATCGGCCGAGCTGAGGCCCGAGACGACCAACAGACGACCGACGACAGACGATCTCCGGGTGACGAGAGGCGACCGACGGCCACAGACAGACGACAGACGAAAGTCGACCGACAAGCGGTGTCGACGTCCGGACGGTGGTCTGACGGGCGGCGCCGCCGGGCGAGACGGTCCCGCAGCGCAGCTCCCGACGGTGACGTGACGTCACATGACGTCACGTGACATCACGTGACGTCACGTGACGCGAGGTGACGTGATGTGACGTGGCTGGTCTCAGCTGGGCCCGTCGGTCCTGATACCGACTCACGGCGGCGCGGCTCGTCTCCCCACATCCCACAGCTCATTCTCACATGACACAGTGCACTCAGGACACGTGAGGTCACCATGACGTCACCATGACGTCACCATGGCATCACCCGGTCCGGTCACTCGAGACACTCACCTGACAGACACGGGTCCTGAGTCGGAGAAGAATATGACCGGCGACAACACGGATCTTCTCTGGTCCGTCTGAACAGGACTCTTGATCTAGGGAGTCTGACTCAATCTATCGCTGGGACTGGTCTTCTACAGGCTAACTCGGTTCTATTCTCTTCCTGAACTTGATGGACTCATCCGGTGCCGCTTTTGACGGACCTGACCAGATCTCTGAATGACATAACCTTATCACTGATTGACCTGACCTCTAGCTGACTTTATCTTATCTCCCACAAACCTGATGATGATGATTGGGGCTTAAGGGCGCCGCAACAAAATAGTTATATGGCGCCCACCCCACAAACCTGACCTGACCTCTGATATTAACTGACATCTGAACTGACTTGACTCCCACCGACATGACCTCTGACTGACCTATCTCCGCAGCTGTGACCTCTAACTCACCCGTCTCCGCAGCTGTGACCTCTAACTCACCTGCCTGGCCTCCGTGCCCTCGGACTGACCTGGCGATGACGTAGTAGCCCAGGGCGGCTGCTGAACTGAGCGTGGCCAGGCCGGCGAACGTGGCCACCCCGCCGACGGCCGAGAAGGCGGCCCCGGCCACCACAACACCACAGCACCGGCCGGCGGCGTACAGCGCCTCCAGTACGGAGAGCGTGCTCTGCTGGTGACCTGTATACGGTGGGGTCACAAGGTCAATATAGGATCAGCGCGAAAAAGCAACCAAAACAGTTAATTCAAACTCATATGTTAGACCAATATAGTGCAACGCATACATACAGTAAAATTAGTACAGCGAATGCAGTACAATCCATGTTGGTAAGTACTGATGCAAGGGTTATGCGAGATCCGCGCTGATATAAATGATCCTTTTCCATCGATCGAGCATCAAGCTAGTCCAGCAGACCCTGCGTGGAGCACAGCTCATCATCGTGAGCAATATGATCCCGTTACGGCACCCTTACAGACCGCAATACCATCATCATGGCCATCATCATGACCATCATCATGACCATCATCATGGCCATCACCACGGCTATCATCATCATCATCATCAGTATCTCACCGTCCTGCGCCGTTTTGTCGACGAACACGTGCGCGGCACGCCAGAACAGCGTCTCAGTGAGGCCGACCAGCAGCTGCGCCGGCAGCAGGCCCCACGCGGAAGGCACGCACACGTAGCAGAGACATCTGGCGGACAGCGCCGTAAACGACAGTACCTGCCGACGACACCAGGGGCGGCGGTCAGTCGGCGCATCTGCAGTGGGATGCAAGATCAGCCATCGGAGGAAAATGTTAGTTCAAGATGCGCCACATATTGCCGACCGATGTGCTAGCTTTCGTGTGTGAGTGATTTCTCTAGCTGCCGGATACACGTCATTACGTTATTGCAGCTTTACACGTCGCCGGTACATAATATGGTTAGTGGACGATTGGGGTTATCATGGCGCTGGCCACGACATAGGGGTTTGATTAATGGATCTGCGCCAGACGCACGACACTTTACAGGACCAAACGGAGGAATTAGTGTTAAGATGGACGCACCCCCATCATTAACGGCAGTGGCAATTAAATCACTTGACAGTGATGCAACAAAATACGGATGTGAAAATGCCAGAACACAAATCCAATCAGTGACGACGCCTCGAAAATCAAGCAAGGCGAAATAAATAAAACCATGACAGAAGGTGAAATAAATATGCCCCATTTAGTCCATCACTCTTCCTGACACACCCTTTCAATATCACAACACGCCCTGCTGTCACTGACCACGGAGCCTACGAAGCCGCAGCGGACCATCAGCGGCCGGTAGAGAGCGCGCACTGGCAGCCGCGACGCCAGCGCCGCGGCGGCCGCCAGCAGAAGCACAGCCTGCGGCGAAGGCCGCCAGGTGGCGGCGAACACGAACAGGAAGTTGAACTCTGCCGACGTCATCAGCCCGGAGACGAACACGGCGACGGTGAACAGCAGAGAGGAGCGACATGACCTGCGGGTCGGGGTCAGACGGGGGAAGATGGGGTCAGACGGGGTCAGACGGGTCAGACGGGGCCGGCGGGGTTAGATGGAGGTCAGAATGGGTTATATAGGGTCAAATGGGTTTAGATGGGGGTCATTACTCGAAGTCAACTGGGTAACCAGGGTCAGATGGGCAGACAAAGCTGCAGTGCTACTTGGTCAGTTGATCAATAGAGATGTATTTTCCCAAAATTTCCTGACCAAAAACCAATCCAATACCGTAAAGAAGGCATTATTGATTGTCCATAATATTGACCGGATTTTGGTTGAGTCCAAAAAATGTCCAAGATTTGGACAATCCTTATTGAATTGATACAATTTACACACTGGGAAAATAGTTTTGCTAACATCATAGTTCATAAAAACGCACATGTTACAGTTTTTCCAAAAAGACATTATAATTGAGAGAAAAAGAAACTAAATGAATTTGCAAAACAAAATAGTGGATGCTGCAAGCAAGAACAAAGATCAATTACATTAATAGAATGTTTTTCGACAATTGTATAGCAATTTGTTGATTTAGAAACCAAGAAGCGGTTAATTAATGTGACAAAAAGTTAAATTGTTTAAGATAAGCTGACCGAAAAGTGACCAAAACATGCCTGACCACCGATTACCAAATGCGCGTCACATATTTTTTCGGTAACCAAAATTGTAGTACCGAGTGACACCACTTTAGAATCAAGACACAGGATCAGTCCACAAACACAGACTCGCTCGAACAGGGCGCGTGTAGCCCGTAACTCACACGAGCGAGCGCAGTACGGCGGCGGTGCGCTGCGGCGGCTCCTTCGCTCCGACCAGCGTCATCCAGGGCAGCAGGATCGCAGCCAGCAGCGTCAGCGCCGCGCCCAGCACCAGCAGCGCGGCCAGCGGCTGCCGGCCAGCGAGGCACCCCGGCAGCAGCGGCCAGAGAGCCGCCGCCGTCGCCAGGAGCACCGCAGACGCCGCCTCCGCCGCCGGCCGCGGCCGCTCCGTCCGCTCCAGGTGTTCAGCCTCGTCCAGCGCGCGCCGCCAGCAGTGGAGAACCAGTCGGCGGTGTGACGCACCGGCTGTCCCCCAGAGACTCAGGAGGCCGAGGGTGAGGAGGAATAGGAGGTATGGGTCCAGAGAGGAGGGAGGGGTATAGGTGATGGTCGGGTCAGGCAGAGAGGCGGGGTTGGAGCGGGAGGGGAGAGAGGGAGGGAGAGCGCGGGCGGCGCGAGGGATGTGGAGACGGCTCTCGGAAGGGAAGGGGGAGCTCTGAGGCGAGTACATGGCGCGGTCGCCGGAGGTATGATAGCGTAATGAATCAGCTGATCCGCTCAGCTGATCTCGAGGTGATGATGAAACTTCAGGATAGCCTGCTTGCGCTGTGGCTAGCTCAGAGTCCGTCTTGCCAGAATCACCACCGTCCTTCGAATAATATGTATTCCTCCACGATCGGGCTCCGGGTGTTTCCTCTTCGATCTGATCTCGGTCAGAACTCACTGGACCTGCCGGGGCGTCGATCACGCTCCGCTTATGTCTCCTCCTGCGGCGCCGGTGCTGGCTCTCCCACCGCCTGGGGCTCCTCTGCGTCTCCCGTCTCCGTTTCCTCCCGGAGAGGAGACGCGTCAGAGTCGGAGACAAATCCTCCAGCCCCTGCAGAGCCCCGGTCAGACTCCAGCCGCTCGTCGGATCCACGGAAGCCACACTTACGCTGCCATCTGTTGGCCGCACGGGATAGTTGTAGTTCTGTACTCGGCCGCCAGAGCGCTGGCGGGAGGTGTGGTACTTGGCGTGATCCGGTGACTTCTGGCTGTTCGGCAGCCGATGGTGGTATTTGACAGCCGTGATCTCAGGGGTGGTAACCTCACCGTCTCTGTCTCTGCCTGCCTCCGAGCTGGCTCTGCCTGCCTCCAAGCTGGCTCTGCCTGTTTCCGAGCTGTCTCTGCCTGTCTCCGAGCTGGCTCTGTCTCGCTCCGGCTGGGTGTCTTCCGATTCGATCCGCTGCCGCCGCGACCAGCCGCTGGGATCGACCGTCTTCGGTGCGTCACGTGACCCGACCTCGGCGGCGTCCCACGTTTCTGGGCGGCCATCACGTGACCGGGCTTCACTCCTCCTGGGCGACGTCTCGAACCGATCACGTGACCCAGCGTTCGCGTTAGAAGCCTCGGGGCGAATCGCTGGCCTCGCTTCACCACGCCGTAATTCTGAATCAACATGTGACCTGGAGTTTAAACCCGACCCCTCCAGCACATTACGATCAGTTTCTCTTGAGTTCCCGCTCCTCGCCAAATCTCCTGAACTTAAAACTGCAGTGTCTTCCCGTAGTGGCCCCGAGTTCCTCTCCCCACCAGCTCGCTGGCGTTCGTCCAAATGTCCTTCACCACGCCTCTCGAACACGCCTTCTCGGTCCTCGCTCTCAGCACTTCTCTCTTTCAAACCCTGCTCTACTCGCCGCTGATCAGTCGGTAGCAGCGGCAGCGTATCCTGAGGCCGCAGCACGACATCTCGAAAGTCCGCGGCGCCATCTGTTGTCCGCTCACGTGAGTTGTAGTTCCTCACCCGGCCATCAGAGTCTGCGCCTGCTCTCAGCATCAGCTGTCCTGTTGTCGGCTGTTGGTCCGACCTCAGCGTGTGCGGGTGGTCGGGCGTCTGGTCATCACCGGGCCACTGAGGGACGCGACTCCAGCCGGCAGCCCGCAGCTTCCCCCGGCCCGGGACTCGCCCTGACGGCGACCCCGACTGACCCCGGTGAGGGACGGGGTCAGAGGGCTTACCCCGGTGAGGGACGGGGTCAGAGGGGTCACCGACGGACGGCGGGGGAGCCGGAGGGGCGCGGTGACGCTGGACTGAGTGTCTGTGCGTCTGAACTGGCGGGTGACCGGGCGGTGGGGACGGGTCACAGATGGTCACCCCAGCCGGGTCAGGGTGTTTGCGGGGATCCCAGGGGATCTCTGACAGGTCCAGACAGGGCCGGCCACCGTCCCCCGCTTCCTCCGAGTGACGGTCGTCTGAAGGATGACGGTCCGAGTCATCTCTGTTGGAAACGCCAGTCGTCGGTCGATAATGCGATCCTTTCTGGCGACTAGCGTCCACGTCCTCATGTGAGAACTCTCTCACAGTGTCCTCGTCCTCCCGGTCCTCGGACGCGTGGTGATGGTGGTGGTGATGAGGTCGCCTTTCTCCCGCGCGGTGATCCTCAGTCTCGGCCGAGGTGGCGGCGGAGGAGGAGGAGCGCGGCGGCGAGACAGGCGCGTGTTGATCGCTCTCGCCGGGTCGCTCCTGTTCCCTGCTGTGGCCGGGAGATGAGCCAGCCAATGGCCTGCTGTTAATACGTCCCGAGGTCGGGTCAGGCGGGACAGAGGGGTTCTCAAACCCGAGCGACTCATCCCTATTGAGATGGCCAACACCGCCAGGGTCCATAGACTCGGCGTCTTCACCAGACGCCTCCGACTCCGACTCAGAACGACCCGACTCTGACTCGGAGCTGCTCGACTCTGACTCCACGTTAACGTTAGATTCCGGCTTCTCTTGGTCGTCCTCCACTGGTTTCGATGGCAGAGGAGAGCGAGTCGTGCGACTCACTTCAGTATCATCCGAGCCGCTCAGGTAGGTATCCAGCTCGTCTGCGGTTTGATGACCACCGGCAGGAACTGGCCGGTCGACCTGCTCCGGAGTTTGAGGACCACTGGACGCAGATAACTGCACGGTCGGCTCGGCAACAGACACTGAGTCAGACACGTGATGTTCAGTTTCCTGAGACATTTCATCGCCACTGCCGTCAGTGGTTTGAGAGCCACCGAGTCCGGTTTGTGAGCCACTGATCACCGTCTGTGAGCCACTGATCACCGTCTGTGAGTCACTGACCACCGTCTGTGAGTCACTGACAACTGTCTGTGAGTCACTGATAACCGTGTGTGAGTCACTGGGCTGAATGTGAGAGCCACTGGCGGCGGTCTGAGCGCCACTCGGCTCGTTCTGGGAGTCACTGGATGTGGTTTGAGAGGCACCGGGCTGCGCCAGAGCGCCAGTTATCCCAATCGGTAGTCGTGACCCCTCCTCCTCCTCCTCACCACTACTCTCCACCCCTCCCTCCCCTGCCTCAGACCCCGCGCCTGTCACCGTCTGCACCCCCTGCACCTCCACCGGCGGCTGGATCTCGTGACTTCCTCCACCCGGCGGCACTGCCGACTCCTGGTCCGTCGGAACCTCAGGGTTCACATTCGACGTCGGTCTCTGCTGCTGAGGTGGTACACCGGGCGGAGCGCTGGACGGTGCAGTAGGCGGGGCGTTCACAGGGCCGCTGGTGACCTCAGGCGTCTCACTCTCCACCAGTGCTGCTTCAGGCCGTGCCGGGGGACGTGTGGGTGGCTCGACAGGGCCCGGAAGGGGGCGCTGAGGAGAGGGAGGGGGTGGTATGTGGCCACTAATGTCTGGAGTTGTCGGCTGTTCGTGTGAGCTGGCAACAGTCGCTGGGTGGAGTTCGGGGGATTCGGTAAACGTCGGTCGGTGAATTTGTTCGTTAGTTTCGCTTTCTTCTGGTCGATGGTGCAAGCTCGTTCCGCTTTCTTCTGGTCGCTGGTGCCAGTTCGTTTCGCTTTCTTCTGGTCGCTGATGCAAGCTCGTTTCGCTTTCTTCTGGTCGATGATGCCAGCTGGTTTCGCTCGTTTCGCTGGTGGCTGGTCGGAGGTTCGTTTCACTGGTCGGTGGCTGAAGTCCGCTGCTCTCCGCAGTGACCGGCGGTGGCTGGAGATGACCGTGCCCTCCCCCGCCGACTGGCGGCGGACGCTGACTACCGGACCCGCCTCCTACCGGCCGCAGCAGGTGACCGCCACTGATCCCGCCAGGCGGCGCTGTGACCGCTGCGCCGTGCGTCTGCTGGTCGTGACCCGGCACCAGCGCGCCCTCCAGCGGCGAGTGACCGTGCCCCAGCGGAGAGACACCAGTGACCATGACTCCTCCAAAGTCCCCACCGCAGCCAGTGGACGGCGGCAGCGCGGCCAGAGCGCACATCACCGCCGCTGACACCAGCGCTCCTGCTGCAGCGGCCAGTCGCCTCCTCCCCGGCCGCCGGTCGGACCTCAGAGACCGCCACCAGAGGGCGCCACTGAGGCCGCGCAGCATCAGCAGGGCGGAGAGGGCCAGGCCGGTCTGTAGTGGCGGCACACCCAGCTGGGTGAGGTGCAGGCAGAGGAAGGGTAGTACACAGCTCTCTGCCGCCCCGCTGATGCAGAAGAAAGCGGTCACAGACGCTCCACGGCGATAAACTCTCATGGTGCAGATGAGACGTGCGACCTCCTAGTCGTGCACAGGGGTGGCAGGTCTCAGGAGGGGACCGTTTGGTTGAAGATGTCAGATGTAACTGCAGAATTACAGACAATATTGTGTTGAACTGAGTGGGGACAGCATCAACAGCATGCATACCTGAACATAATCAAAATATGTAATGAATGTAATTTCCAAACATATTTGGAAATGAATTGATAATCATTCAAAACAACAACAAAAAATCAGGAAAGGAAGCCTCACAATTTTAGTCATACCTTTTTGTTGTATTGTACTGAGTATCAGTGCAAAACATGTTTAAACTTTAAAATACTTTGGAATTAATGTAAGTCAGCAAAAGTAAAAACTTCGAATATTAACAATCCAAAGTTGTGCTTATAGCATTAAGAACTACCAAGGGAAAAGGTCCATTAGCTTAAACTGGACATGTCAAAATACATGTTGTCTAGCCATGATGCTATATTATCAGTGTATTGGTGCTTTAGTGTGAACATGTTGTCTACTCTACTGATAGCATGAAGTCAGGTATTTGTTATCACATATGGCCATGGCATGATAAAGTCGACCTTCATAGTTCATCCTATGCATCATGACTGTTCCTTTTAACAGTTTAAAAAGAGGACGGCTTATTCTCAATATGAACCTTTGGCTTTGCTTTTCAACTTGTTCAGACCTGCAAGGCAACAATATTGCAAATCTTGGTCCCTTAGTTTGATAGATATTATAGGTAGCCAGTAAGTACCTACCCAAAGATGCAGTCATATAACAGCTTTGAATAGGGTCACAACTGTAACAATGGTCAATAGATACATTAAAACACCAGACTTTGCATGTTATTCACAATGTAAATGGTAGTAATGCAGTAAATTGCCAATAGCAAAGGAAGTTCTGGCATCAAGATGTGTCCAGAGCTATGGTGGATTACATTTACCCTAAGCGTCATATCATTAATGTGAGACTCTGTAAATTATGTAAATTCTGTGAACTGGTAAGGTAGGGTTAAGTGACTCAGAGTCAGGAGCACTTTTACTTGATTGAATAAGGAGAATACACCCTTACAAACATCTTAAAAATTCTAGGGGGTCCGAGTCTTTGACACAACAAAGGCAGACTGTTGGAAACTAGAGAGAATGAAAAATAAACTTAAAAGAAGTGTCAATTGTAATCCTGATAACCGCATTCTATAATCCCAAAACCTTCCCGCTTGTAATGCATTGGTTGGACAAAAAATGTCTTAATTAAAAAAATTTCCCTCTGAGTGATTTCCATAGACAGAAGGTACCTCGTTTCCATCTTAATGTGTAAGCCCAGAGCAAAACATCAACATTCAAATTCCTCCAACCCCCACCGAGAGCTTTCAGCTGTGTAGCTTGAGCTAGGGCACTGGGACCACGTCATCCAACACACCCTTGCGCAATTTTTTAGACATGTCTGCATCTGTTTTATTCTCACCTTTCAGCTGTAAATGAATACTTGAATGAACTGGAATGTTAATCCGTTTTCCAGTTCCAGGCGACACTCCATCCAAACCTCCCGCCGATTCCAGCAGCACCGCCCACACAACACAGCTTCCAGCCAATGCATGGAAATGTAACCGATTCTTGCGCACTTGTGCGCCAGGTGTTTGTTTACATCGGATCAGCTGA